>PVIR01002598.1:0-38974 GCA_004026965.1 Petromus typicus
CTACACTCCTCAGAGAGCTGATGTCTCCTAGATTCTTGGAGGTTAATCTACAGGTCTTGCTATGCAGAGGACTAGTTAACAATATTTATGGAACTTAATATACACACTCAGCAATCCCTGCTTAGCTATTTACCATACAAGCATATGGACTCAGGAAAAGCAGAATACATACAAAGACATTAGTGGCAGCATTGTTCATCATGACGAATAATTGGAAACAATCTTAATGTCCAACAAAAGAAAAACGGTTAAACAGCTTAGCATAGCTGTGGAAAAGAAGCCAGTGAGTATACAAAATGAAATGCTATCCAAAGTGTTTTGTTAAGTAAAGCAAGGTGAAAGACATTGTATGAGGGAAGATGCTGCTCTGAATATCTATTTGTAGATGCAGACACCCTCTGGAATCACACAGAAGAAGCAGGTAACAGGCGTTGGCTTAGGAGAAAATGAGTAGAGCAAAGATTGGAAAGGGGGCTTGTTCTTTGCATTTCTTTTTTGCATCCGTGTCAAATAAGTATTTTCAAAGAATAACATGACAAAATAAGGGTCTTTTTAGTTACACAAAGTCATGGATCCCAATCCTCCCACCCCCTTGCATAGGCTAGGCTGTCTAACCACAAAGACACTGATTTCTCTGACTTCCCCCTGAACAGGGTAAGTACTACTGCATGCTGGAATGTTCTGAGATATTAAAGATGTAGTGCCCCATGTGGAAAGGCCAGTACATTTTGTCCACTGCCACCTCCATCACCTCTAATATCACAGAAGTGAAGAGCTCTTTCCTTGGCCACACAGTGATCCCTAGCATGGGGATCATGCCATGGTGAGTGTGACCCAGGTAGAACCTGCCAGAGAAGCAGTAAAATGGTGTGATACTGGGCTTCAGACACGGCCAGCAGGACCCCAGTTGTAAAGTTCTCCAGCGTCTGCTGACAGGCATGTAAGTTGGCTCTGCACTTCACAAAACTCTTAGGCATTGTTGACCAACAAAACATAAATCTACACTAAAACCAGCTGTTTCATTTCTTGATATCCACTTGAGAAAAACAAATACATATGTCCTCACAAAGATTTGTACAAAAATGTGTGCTGATAGGAGCTTCATTTGCAATAGACCCAAGCTGATAAAAATTAAAATAGATACCATTTTAGGAACAAACAAATTATAATATATTCATGCATTGAAAAACTCCAATATTAAGAAAGAATGCCAGCTAGGTGCAGTGCACACACCTGTATGCCCAGCACTCTGGGAGACTGAGGCATGAAGATATCAAGGTTGAGCCCAACCGGGACACTTTAATGACTTACAGAGATACTATCTCCAAATAAAAAGCATAAGGGCTCTGGGGTTCAATCTCCAGTGCTGCAAAAAAATAGAAAGAGGAGAAGGAGGTGGGAAAGACTACCCAAACTAGAACAGACAAATCACATGGGCACAGGAAGCCACACAAGATGAACATTCATATGAGTTTAACAACTGGCAAAACTTAATAATGGCTCCAAAACTGTGCTGATCTTGAGAATATAGATACTAAGGGAAAGTGGCACAAAGGAAACTTCTGGGTGTTAAAAATGCCTATTGTGTGTTATGTAGCAAGGACACAGATAGCATATTGCTCTTGAACCCCAAGACTGGGTTCCTTGTGGAAACCCTATTGTCCACAATGAACACTCCCTGCCTCCAATTAGCTCAGGAGCATATATTCACCTACAACTTCAAGGAAGGACTTTTCACTGTTTATTTGCTGAGAAACAGATGGAAATCAGAATTGCTAATACTCCCATCTGAAGCCCTTGGAGGCTCTTGGCTTCTACACCAAGCTCCCTCTGCTGGTCCTTTGGAAAATGCATCCACTTGGCCTGTGTCTGCTTTAAAGATCTGGCTTGAGGAGGGCTCTACAGAGTACGTTACAGCCTTCCCAATGTCCTCTTTCTCTGCTATCTCCTCCTTGGAGCTCAGGGAGACTAGATTAACTGGTCAACCCCACAGCAAGAAAGCCAGTAGGCTGTGGGAAGAGAGAGATGGTTTTGAGCTTGACTACCACCTCCCCAACCCCCCCACCCCACACACACACTCACATTCACACTCACAGAGTGTTTCTGAAGACACTGATTCCTCCCAGGGAGACTGGGAATATTTATTCAGAGTGTTTTCCCCAGAAATATAGGAAATTATCCAAAATATTGTTGTGCTCAATGCCCTAGTTTACATGGAGTTGAAGGGTGGAGAAGAGGTGATCTCCACAACCAGGGTTATAAGCTGCTTAAAATAAATGCATCTATTTCCATCTTTAAGCCCCCTCTGGGGAATCTTGCCTCTTAGGAATTCTAAGAACTTTTTTATCTGGAGAAGGCTAGGAGATTTGTGAACTATGTCCAACCGAAGATAGGCGCCTGTTTTTGTTCCAACCTAAGGCTTCCGAATTCCCTCCTGTGTCATTAAAACCACTTGAGGTGTAATTATAGTTCCTTTGCCCACTGACCCCTGGGAGTGGGGGGTGCAGGAGGCATGAAAGGGAATGCACTCTTTTTAGACTCTCCGGCGCTTTCCCAGCAACAGCTATTTAAAGCCCTGTCGAGCTAACGTAAGGCTGCAATCTTGTCAGAAATATGTCTTTTATTTTTATTTTTCCAATTCCAACAGTTGCTTGGATTTAGGTAAAACTTATAAGTCCTCAACGACTGTTTGAAGTGACAAAGAAAATCGGAGCATCAATACACAGAGCAAAGCCCGCCTCTGCTCTGGCTTCTGTCTGGGCTGACAGCCAGGATTTCTGGTATCTCCAGTGTTTGTTCAAATACATCTCCGAATGTATTTGTTCAGATCCACAGGACCTGGTAGAGCAAAGTGCAAACATCACAATAGCCTGGACCCTGAAGGAATAGATTTGAAAACATCTGGCTGATTGTTTAAAATGTTGTCCAAATAATAATGTCTGTCATTTGTCTAAAAAGCCAGTGCTTCATATTGGATGCACTTTGGACCCACATGAGGGTTGAGAGATGTGTGCACCACATTCCCAAGGACACTTCCTGGGCTACACAAGAGACTCTTCCTGACTCCACTCCATACAACCATCTTGAACTCAAGGAAACATCGACCGTGCAAAACAGGTTGGCAAGAAAGCTGCCCTGATTTGTTCAAAAGGTGAGTCTGTTATCCAAAGAACAATTTTGAGGAACAGACTATATCAAAAAGCAAGCAGTTAGGAATTCACTAGAGAGTTTCTCCTTGAAATCCTTCACCACAGCAGCATTCCTGACCTGCCATCAGTACTGAGCTTACTGTACCACCTTGTTCCATTCAGCAGACTGGGGTTTTGTGGGAGAACCTGGTAGCTTGATGCTCAGAGCTGATACTGTGCAGCCTCAGAAGCAGGACAGGAGCCAGCAAGAGGAAGCAAAGGAGGACTCTTGGCCAGAAGAGTCCTCTAAAGAAGTAGCTGCTGTCTGAGAGAGGGGGTGTGGCAAAGAAAGGGCTGAAGAAGAAATTAAATACCTGCTTGACAAAGTGGCCATCAGGCAGCATTTCCTGGCCTTCCTTCTGAGGCTCCTCAGTTGTAAATATTGCTATGCCCAAGAGAAAAAAGGTTAAGTGGCCACTAGCATTTGGGAGGTGCTTAATTTCTTTTCAACAAGCTTTGTGAGAACCTTTCATCTGTAATTGAAGATTATAATTTTGGTACTTATGCAATCTATTATATCTTAGATTTTTCCCTTTTTCTCCAAAACATTTCAAAGGGTTATTGAGCCGCACTATTCCCCTGTCAACGGAGTCAAATTGGAAGTTTTGTTTCCCAGAATTCCCTTCTATGTGTGATTTCAAGTTCAAGTTAGCTAGAAGAACTTACATGGCAATGTGGGAAGTGCAGCTAAACTAATAACCATTTTTCTCTGAAGATCTCTCAGGTCAAAGATGATGAAAGAGTCACAGAGGTGTCTAATCTGTTCCAGTACCTTCTTTCTGATTTCTAGCCCTAAGCATCAACAGCAGCTCAAACTCACCAATAGATGCCTGAATACCACAATGTTGGGGGCAACAGTAATGTCACCACCTGCTGCTGTTCTACAGTGATACAGCTGGACATTTGTGATTTCTTGTGTTTTCTTTGCAAGTTCCAACTTGTCCTCCATGTCAGGGATTTGGGTGGATGAGTGGTAACTATGATTCTCTGCCACCATGCATTTCCCAACTGCACTAGCCTACTAAGGTGCCATTAAAAAATGCCATAAAGTGGATGGTTTAAGAGATTTACTTCCTCATAGTTCTGGCACCTGGAAGTCCATGGTTGAAAGTCAGCAATATTGGTTTCTCCTCAGTCCTCTCACTTCTCAATGACTGTCTTCTCCTCTTCTCCTCCTCTGTGTTTGTGTGCTCTTTCCTCTATGTATCTGTGTACTAATAAACTGTTTCCCTGAAGGGAGAAGTCATAATGGATGAGGACCCATTTTAAGCTTCAGTTCAACTTAACTCCTCTTTAAATAACCTATCCCCAATTACAGTTGTATTGTCAGGAAAATCTAGAGAAACATAATTCAGCTAATATTATAGACCTTGACTTCCCTGACTCTTCCCACAAGTATAAAAAGTCCAATTCTTATAATAATTTACTTACTCCATGATATACAGTTGTTCCACTTTCCTGAACTCTAATGCAGAAGTGGTTCTAGGCTTGTAATGTAAAAAAATGAAAATTTGCTTTCAAGTAAAAAAAAAATGAAAATATGCTTTTTGAGACCAGTTGTCAGACAGTAGTTGAAGTAGTAAGGTCAAGCATGGCCCGAATTGCAACCTTCCCACAACCGGCAAAAAGGTAACAGAGGGCTCCAGTTAGGGGTCGGCTGGGCCCCTCAGGTCCAGGGATTCACCAGTTCCCTGGTACCTTCTGGAACTTCCCACCAGGCTTAATGACTAAATCCAGAATCTTAAAATGCAAACCTTCTCGACGATACAACCTGGTCTAGCTAACAAGAGGAATACCAGAGAGGAACCCCCAACACTAAGGAAATGGCCCCCTCCTCCAGACAAGCAGAAACACAAGCAGAATAATCAAAGAAACACCTAAGACTTATCTATAACTGTCTCTGTACATGCCCCTAACAATTCATATCTCCCCTCCCCTACAACACACTGCAGTCAAACCAAACCACTTCAGGTTTCCTGAAAATGTCAGGCTATTTCATGCCTCAAGGCTTTTATTCAGCTGCTTCTTCCCTGCCAGGAGCCCCACCAGAATAACTGCCTAGCAAATATATATTCTTTGAACTTATCTATTATTAAGTATTTTCATTTTGCTAGAAAACAGGCAAAGGACTTTTTTTTTATTCCCTTGACAGCTCGATGACACAGGTACATGTATAAGTAAGAAAACTGAGGTTCAAAGGAGCAAATGACTTGCCCAAGACCACCCAGTTTGTGTGTAGAGCAAGTGGGCTTCAGACTCAGATCACTGTAATTGAGGCTTTGTGCCACACATGCTCCATACACAGTATAGAGTGGCCTTTTGAAGCCAGATTTGAGCTAGAGACTGAGGTCACCACATCCTCGTAAAATTTATAGAAATTTGAAGAGTAAGAGCAGTTCTCTAAGAATGGCACTCTTCAGTCTCTGGATCTTTCTGGAAATCCCTTGGCCAGCCACAGAAATGCCAGCCTGCAACTGCAGAGGCACTCTCTACCAAGACACAGCTCCAGCTTATCAGGAGTTCTCACAATCCCCCATCACCTTCCAGGGACCCTGACTCCTCAAGAGGCAGCCATGTCTCCTTCAGTGGGAGACACTACAACAAGATCTGGGTTCATATCCCATCACTACCTTTTCACCTGCCAGTAGATCCTCACACTGAAGATTCAAGGCCATTGTCTATGCAGTCCATTTAATGTAGTAGCTAAGGCCGTATTTCTCTGCTTTCACCTTCCAAAACTCAATTGGCACCTTTGCCAAAGCTTTGCCCAGCTCCACCATTGCATTGTTCGCTCATTGGACCAAACATCTGGACTGAGTTATCCCCATTGCCTGTGCACACATATTCGTGGAGGTGATAGGTGTGCATCAGTGTGTGTTACAGAGACGATGTACATATATTACCTCTGATCTTCACTAAAATCCTGATAACCCATGTTATTTACCCTATTTTATAGGAAGATGTCCAGCAAGACTAAAGAGCTTCCCCAGCAGCACATAGCATATGATTAAAAGCAAGGAGTTGACTCACACCTGGTTCTATCAGACCTGAAACTTGAGCCTTCTATGAAATCCCAAAACTACACACACATAGCATTCTTGAAACCTCTTGCCCTTCAAAGTCAAACTTGACTCAGTTCCCAGCAAGACCATCCTCATTCCACTCCAACCAGAGCTAACCAGCTCTCCATCACGTGCCCACTGTACCTCACTCATTCCTCTAGCTGGTGTCAGCCACAATGTGTACAGATAGCTGCCTTTTACATGTCTCCCCACCTTTAACCAGAGCTCTAGAAAAAGGGAGCAAAAGTGGTTTAAAAAAAACAAGCTTTTAGCACTGCTGTAGCTTGGATGGGAATGTGCACAAAGGGCTCAGAGGTTAAAGGATTGGTCCCCAGCGTGGCACAGGATGAGAGTCTCTGGAAGCAGAGCCGGACCCGGCAATGCATGGAGCCGTAAAAGCAAAGTCAACACTGCAGCGGAGACACAGAAGTGTAAAGCACTACCATAAGCCACACCCACTGAAGGAAGGTGTCCGCAAAGCCAGTGGAAAGAGCAGCCATGTGGGCTGCAGTGAGCAAAGCTATGAGGACCCGCTCTCCATACATCACAAGGTGCCCCTAATGCCAGATGTGGAGCTGTACAATTTAGTGCTTACCACTTTATGTTTCAGCCTGCTTTGGCTCAATCCACAATTACTTTTCTATTCCACCCTGATGGAATAGAAATGCTTACTCTATACCTCTCCACCATTAGATCCTGGAAAGTCATAACTTGACTCTTACATAACTTGAGCTGCTTACAGGGGCTCATAGTTAAGAGTTCACCTTGAATTTCTGGGGACACTGAATTTGAACTTTCAAACAGTGCTGGAACAGTTGGACTAAATGTATGAACTGTGACATGCACATGAACCTTGAGGGGAAAGGGTAGAATACTATAGTTTGGATCTGGAATATCCCCCAAAAGCCTACATGCTGAAGGTTCAATTCCAATCTTGGCGTTATTGGGAGGTTATGGAAACTCTGAGGCAGGGTATATGAGGGGATCTTCTGCTTGTGTGGGCTGGGCCAGCCTGCCCTCGGAAAGGATGTGGACATAATGTGAGCAATTTGCTCTGCAGCTTACTCCCCAATATGATGTACTGACTTGCCACATGCTCAAAGCAGCAAGCCAGCTAACTAATTGTGGGCTGAAATTTCCAAAGCTTTGACCAGAATAAATTTTTTCTCTTTATAAGTTGATTATCTAGGGTGTTTGTTACAGTAACAGAAAGTTACTCAGTATCAGTATCAGTATCAGTATCCTCTCTCTTTCTGTAAAGTGAATTGAATCCAGGACTTTTGACTGAGTTAGATCTTCAATCCATTTTTATTTTATATTTTGAGATTTTAAGACAAGCTCTCAGTAAGTTGTTAAATTGCCCAGAATGGGCTCATATTTATGATCCTCCTGCCTCAGCCCCCCAAATTGCTGAAATTAATCAATGAATTCCACCAGAGTACCAACCCTGGGATGGATATGTGGTATGCTCTAACTTCTTTGCATGTAAGTTCTTTTACTTCCTTCAGCTCACTTTCACAAAGCCACACTTGCATCATGTAAACTTTCAAAGTTACAAATGTATATTTTTCCTACAGGGACAAGTCACTCTAGTGAAAACTTCTTAAATCAGATTCAGTGCTCACTACCATATCAGCCTCTTGGGCTCTCAATATAAAAATGTTGAATGAATCAATGCTGTTTAACAAAAATGCACTCAAACATGTTTTTGATCCTAGAATTCTATTTTACACCAAGAAAATAAGCAAAATTTACAGTTTACAGTTGCAAGGATTGACATATAGTCATCTCTCTCAAGGGAAAAATATATTATCTTGTTTTTTGCTTTCTTATAGCCCTTTTATTTTCTCCCCTGTTTGGTTTGGGCTACATAGTGAGTTGAAAACTAGCCTAGACTACACAAGTAAGACCCTATCTCAAAAAAAGGAACTAAAAAGCCAAGAAAAAAGACTTTCTCTAGTGAAGAAACGTACTCCAAAGCTGTAAAAATCACAACCATATTATACTGGCATAGGAGCACTATAGTACCATGTGTATTTAAGAACTAACAGGTGATCAAGGTCGTAACATAGATGAGAAAAGAGAATTGTTTAGTAAGTGGTGTTAGGAAACTGGCTTACTATGAGAGAGAAAGCTGGAAGGTCATTTAATGACAACAGATTCTGAACAAGAGAAACACCTAAGTAGAGAAAGTAAAATTATAAAACAATTTGTATAATCAAATATACAAAAGTATAAAATCACATGGCCATACCAGAGATTTAGTTCAAGGGTTCTAGCACTTGCCTTGCAAGTGCAAGGGCCTACGTTCAGTCCCCGGTAACCACATACAAAATGCAGGGCGTGAAGACCGATGCTCACCAGCGATCAGAACCACATACCACAGTGCTGGGTGTAGTGGTTCACACCTGTAATCCCAGCGCTTGGGAGGCAGAGGCAGGAGGATTGCTGTGAGATCAAGGCTGAGCTCAGAGGCAGCCTGAACTACAAAAAGCAAGACCCTATTTCAAAAAACAAAAACAAACAAACGAAAAAACATATGGCAAAAATACTCAAAATTGGTTAAACATCACAATTTGATGATAATCATGGGCTTTACTCACAAGCATCACAGACAATGTTACCAGGTCAATAATAGAATGGAAGAAAATACTGTGATGTCTAATATCAGTAATAATTTAGTATCTACCCTAGACTCTGCCAGAAAGTCCAAATCATTAAGAAAAAGGTAAGAAATCTGATTTTTTTAAAACAATGATCAAGGATATAAATAGGTGATTCAGATATTAGAAAACCAAATGAATAATAAATTAATGTTCTTACTACCTACTAATCAATGTATGCGGATGAAATCACAAATAAGACAATGTTCTACACCCATCAGAGAAGCACATGTTGGAAGAGTAGGTGATTCATAATTAAGGTGAATATGTGAAGGGTTAGGAAATACCATGCACTGCTTTCTCAGAACTTTAAGCTGGTATAGTAAAAGCAATTTAGCAGGGCTTAGTAAAATTATGGTTATTTATGTCTATATATACAATAAGATTCTACTTTCGTTTGCATATCCCAGAGATTGTACACATAACTCCTAAAGGAATCAAAATGAGGGTGTTTATCAATAATGTTATTAGTTTCAGTATCAGGAAGTTAAGCTTGTGGGTTTGTCTTTGAAAAAATAATTAAATGAAACGTGCTAGAGAATAAAATGAGAATAAAATGCCAGGCAACTGTAAGACACTGTAGACTAGATACACAAAAATCAACATGGACAGACTTAAAAGCATGGGTTTGAATGGGAAAAGCAAAACCCAGAATAGATTTTATCAGACAAACTTTTTATATAAAGTAGAACTCAAGAATGAACAAAACATCCAGAATTTTTAAGGAGACATCCTATTGTCAACATAAATAACACACACATAGAGAGAGAGATTCTCCTAAGACAATGAATTTAATCAAGAACGAACATTGCCGTGGGAGGAGCTGTGCCACAGTAAATTACGGGTGTTTTCAGGGAGGCAAAGAAAGACAAGGGTTTTTAAAGGGAAAATAAGGAGGATTGCATCAGGGGTTTTGAAACAATTATCCTTGGCTAAAAGGATCAATAAAAATGGTGGCATCAGTCCAACATTGGATGGGTAGTTGCTGGGCAGATGTCCTTGCCCAAGTATTTTTTTAAGGTTGTAGTAGCTTTTGTTCATGAGAGTGTTTCTAACAGAGTCTCTTCTAATACTTCTAATGATCAGACACATGCTTCTAAGACCTTCTCCTCTGTAACCCCAATTTTTATTTCTTTTGTTAAGGTTTAACATATGAAATCCATTTGATTCTGATAATTTTAACTCTAGTTAGACTTTTACATGAATTTTACTAGCATCAGAATCTATGAAGAATGAGGAATGAGTATGAAAACCACAGACAGGAGAAGAAATAAAGGTAAATAGACAAGCAGGCCTGGATAGATGGCCCTAGTGGACAGGCAACGATGGCAACATACAAACCAAGAGCTCCACTTGGCATCTGAGCTCCTGAAAGAAGATCAAGAAAGAAAATAGGACAAAGAGCACACGGCAAGGGATCCTGGTGACTCTGGAACAATGTCCCCATCTGCTGTCCCCAGGACTGTCACTTAATAGATGGCTTTATGCAGACCACGTCACTGAACTCAGCCTCAACTTCCTCAACTGTACAGTGGAAGAAACAATATCTAAATCAAAGACTAGATGGTCCCATGTGTGGAACATAGGTGATGAATAGTAGGGACTCTGAACATTAGCCAAGATTGTTTCCACGTCAGTTCTATTTTCAGTAGTGAAGCTATGCACTTTAAAAGAACCGCAATGACATCTCAAAGAATGTATACACACAGTTGTTTAATCAATCATCTTGCAGATCACTGGGTTCCATCAACACATAAAAGTAGCATCCCCCACAAAGGTGGTATCAAGGTTAATACATATAGCAAGTGTCTGTAAATATTACTCACTAGTATATTACTAGGAATCATTTAGACAGCTCCAAATAGAGGACTCCATGTAGAAAGGCCTTCACCAAACACTCTCGCACAATAGTTAATTCAACACAACCATGATTCTGTGGGTGAATCCACCACCACCTAATCTACGGTATCCTCTTCTTGAACTTGAGAAGTGACATTCCCAGTTTCTGGGCTCTGTGTCCCATACAGGGAGAGGCTTAGGGTGTGGATATATGCTTATATTCTCTTCCTGCAGTTGGCTTCCTCCCTCCTGCGGAAATGAAAAGAAGTTGCAGGGGAGTTAAGAGTGGCTTCCAATGATGTAACCAGCAGAAACTTCAGGGATTAAGGTGCTACTCTCAGAGATCTAAAGGATCCCTCTGCCAAGATTCTGGCTCTGACTTTAGTTAAACCATTCACTCTTTCCCAAAAAAATGATGTTTTAAATTTCCAAAACTGTTTATACCTGAAGTCTATTTGTCAAATGATGACTCTCCATTTCTGCTGAGTTTTATTCAGCCAATCCCTAATGCCTACCTTTCTGGAGTCTGTGAAATTTTAAGCAATTTCCCCTCATGTGACTTGACTCAGATTGCCAGGGCAACCAGGGGAGTGTCTTTGTCTCTGAAGAGTGGCCCACATTTCCTGAGCTCGATCCAAGTGCCCAGCCCTGCACTAGGTCCTGAAGCGCTAGCAAACTCTTGTTCTGGAGGCAGTGTTCTCCTGAAGATGGGCCAACATAAGGATGCTCCCAAGATGGGTCTCCTAGCTAATACCTATTGAAACTGATCCTTATCATAATTTTCATGGGATAGCCCCAGGCATTTTTACCTTTTTGGAACACTTTCTGCATTAAAAAAAATTAAAAATTGTATTTTATTATTGCATTGTAGACAAATCAATATAATCCAGGCACGATTCATATTTCTATACCTAAAAAACACTTAAATTATTTACATGAGGTCCTGTAATAATCACGATGTTGACATCTATGCCTGCTGCACCTAGTGGGTGACTTAGCCCCATCTTGGCCATTTGATGTGCTTCAGACTATTAACTTATTTGATATTACAAGGAATGATAATAGTAAAGAGGGAGATAATAATGTCAGATATCATTAATTAGGAGTTTCCTCTAGGATAGTCACCATATAAGGGCTTTAGGCTGTTTCTTATCTATGTATGATGTTGTCAATGTAATTCCATTTTACAGATACAGAAACCAAGGCTCAAAGAGATGGTAATTTCTATAAGGCAGTAAATAGTAGAATTAAGCCTAGATAGCTACTAATCGCTATTGAATATCCTCCTCATTCCATAGCCCGAGAGAGACAGAAACGAGTGCATCAGAATGCAAGGGCAGCATCAAAGACTACTGGGGCTCATTCAGATGACTCAGATTATAGTTCAAATAGGCTTAAGCAGATGAGTAGAAACCTCATCAAATACAAAACATTTGTTCAAAGACTATGTATTGGTCAAGGTTTGACAGAAATAAAAGCAATAGCAGATGGAAGTGTTGAGCTTTATTATGGGTAGTGGCTCACATCATTATGGAAACCAAGAACACAGTCCTAGAATTCGTTTTTCATAAACTGGAAAGCCAAGAAGTTGGAAGTATAATTCAGTCTATGTCTCTGAGGAGTGGGAGCTAGTGTGGGTTTCATAATTCAAAAGTCTATGAATCCAGAGAACTGAATGATTCAAGGCAAGAGAAGGATGACTCTGCTAAAGAAAAGTGAAAGGATTTTCCTCTTCTCTGCATTTTTTCCTGATCCAGTCTTCCGTGGATTAAGTCATTCCCACACACAGTGGTGAAGAAGGATCTTCCTTATTCAATCAACAAACTCAAATACAAATCTCTTACAGCAACTCAGTCACAAATGCACCAAGAAGTAATGTTTTAACAGAAATCTGGGCTCCCCTTGTCCCCAGCAAGCTGATGCAAAATGAACCACTGCAGTCCAGAAGATGGAAGTGAATTTGAGGGAGAGAAGTGGGCAGTCAGGTTAGGTAAGAACACCTGAGCTAACATGAGAGCCTCAAGTGTGAAGAGCCAGGAAGGAGCTCCTGCTTCCCTCCAGTCTCACTCTGTCTCTAAGTTACTAAGTAATGGTGTGCTCTGGGCTTTTAGCACTAAATGACCCCAGAAGTTCTGTTGTGCTAAAAGGGAGGGTGTTTGTTAGCAAAACAAAGTCCCAAGAATCAGCACCTGCTTTGTAGCCAGCTATGCGGGGAAACAGGTGCTGTCAAACCGAGAAAATGATTTTATTATTCTTATAAGTGATTATTCTACTTCTCTTGGGAACTCAAGAAGAGCTTATAAGAGAGAAACTCAACTTCCCAGTGACAGGGCTGTTTTCAAATCAGAGTTGGCATTTGCATCAATTTTGCTGAGAGTGAGCAATTCTTTTTTTCCCCATTCCTGCATGATGAGGTAACAATAAAAGCTTTGGTTCCTTGCATGATAGGAAAATAATATGTGAAACTGCAGCCTTGGGGAAAAGAGGAAGGCTTTTAGGCTCAGCTCTTGTGATGGGAAAGGTAACTGTAATGAGAAACACTGTGGCACTGATGGTGTCCAATGGGGGAGGCTGGACAGAGCCCATGGCCATCCCTCCACAGCAGGGAAGGGAGAAAGGGCGAAGGGAGGAAAGTTCACAGCACCTGCCAGAGTTGCCACCTGTCTCACCATGTGGCAACTTTCCACTGCTGATTGTCTTACTACTCCTGTGAGCCACCTGTCTGTCCTGTGTGTAAGCCTGCCTCTCACAGAGATCAGAAAACTCCCCAAGACTTGTCTGCACTTGGTGGTCATTCCAGGGTTGCTCTCAACATCCCTTGATACTTCCAGAACTGTCCAACAGATGGTGATTTTTCTGGCTTTGCATCCTTCCATTGCACTCAAGGCCTGTATAGTATTACCTGGCCTCCCTATGGCTCCCAGGCCTTCTACAGATTCCCATTGCTATGCCTCTGTCAAATACTACCCAATCTGGATGTCCTTGTACATCCTTTCAACCTCACATCCACAATACCATTCAGTCTAGGCTTCCCAAGCTCCTGCTCTAGATCAGCCTGTGGCTTGGGGTCAGGGGCTCAGAGACAGCAAAGGCACATATCATTCTCATGGAGCTGGGCACAGGAGAGAAGTCTTCATATTTTCAGCTGCTAGGATAAAATAGCTGAGTCTGGGTAGAATAAATACTAGTTCAATTAGGTCATGGGTCAGGAGGTTGGGAAGTCTGAGCAAGCATGTGGTGAGGGCCTTCCCACCTCACCATTTCATGGCAGAAGATACGAAAGCAACATGAGGCCAAGTCACTCACATTACAAGTCACCCTCCTGACAACATCCATCCATTCATGGAAGCGGCGCCCTCATGACCAACCACTCTGCAACACTGCTGCACTGGGGACTGAATTTCCAAAATACTGACCTCGTGGATGCACTCAAATGATGGCAAAATGAAAAAGTGGTGGAAACATAGTGTGTTCAATAAAATAGCAAAAGAAAAGGCATATGGCACCAGAGGGCACATGTAGGGGAGGAGAAGCAATTCCTTTCCAAGTGCCCAAGCTGAATGCTCCCCTGACACCACAAACACAACTTGTCTGACAATGCATTTGAGAAGCAGTCAGTGCAGGGGTTAAAAGAGCTCATACTTTGAGCCAAATCCCTGAATTTCATATGCCTGTACCATAAAATAACTGCTTGGCACTAGACAAGTTACTTAATCTCTCTTAACCCAAGTTTCCTCATCATAAAATGAAAAAAAATAATAATATTGATCTATTAGGGTGTTTATAAGAATTAAACAATAGACACATATAAAATAGTATGTAAAGAAGTATCTGATATAGTGTTAGTACTGCAAAACTATTTACTATTGTAAATAATAAGAAAGCTCATTGGGACCTTCATAATCCATTTCCTGTGAACAGCAAAACATAACTATCCTATAAATACTCATGGAAAGTGGCATTTGGAGACAAACTGACTGACTGTATTTTAATATATTTATCCCTTTATCTCCATAAGGACAATTCTTCCCTTGGCAGTGTTCATTGGTTCACCCATTATAATACACTCCTAAAGAATGCTGATCAGGTTACATTTTGATTGACACTTTTAAAAGAATAATAAAAGAGAAACTTCTGTCTTGAATGTCCAAGAATAGTCTCTGCAGTAATTCTTCCAGCTTTGGGCATTGGACAGAATTGGAAGAGGAAATAATCATTTGTCGTCTTTCTTTATAGGCTGCATTTCTGGCATCACTTCCATGCTAAATGGAACTTTTTAAAAATAGTCTTAACAAGAGTTTTGACAGTGACTCCACTATGGATATCAGAGGGATATAGCTGCAAAGAGTCAGCATGCAGGAAGCCTGACCTGACCCACCAAATGGCCCACGGCTACAGCCTTCTCCCCAAGGGGTATGTCCAGTGGCAGGAGAGGCTCTGGCTCAAAAAGACCTTTTGGAATTATGGTGTTGGGTTGATGCTCAAGCTATAAATGCCTCATGCCCAGGAGTGCAATGTGGAATTATCCAAATGAGACCTTCTTCATCCCACAGTGCCCAGTTCTCTGGTGGGAACAGTAAATGAATGTCCCTTGGGGACATTCTGCAGGGTGATTCTTTTTTGGAGCCTTCTTTGCAGGACCAACTGCCAATCAAACCTCAAATATCAGCAAATATTTGCTCAGTAGCTTCATCCATAGTAGTGGGCATGGCTGGAATAAGGAGGTAATTCAGAGAAAGAAAAAGAAAAACAGGCCAGTCTTGTCATTGACAAATAGCATCATGGAGTAGAATGATCTAGCCTTAGTGGTCGATACATCTGGACTCTGATGCTTTAAGAAGTGTCTTAATCTCTGAGAACTCTGGATCCCAGCCTGTTCCAGGGTGTGCCTCAGGGGACATGTTAAGGACTTTCAGTGCTTAGTAGTGTAAACATAGGAGGAATCATTACTATGATGCTATCACTGGATAAGATCCTGTGGAGGTGCGGTAAGTCTCTTGAGGGTCAGAGACTGATACTACTTTCTGGGGTCTGTTGCCAGACAGGATCCTGAAGATCTGCTGTTACAGCACCTACTCACACTGACTTCGAGGCAAACTCACCAATGTTCCTGACTCTATGTGTGCCACTGGCCCAGCCCTACTCAGACCCCTCAACAGACATTGCTACCAATTCCAGATCTACTGCCCTATCCCACAATAGCACTTTTCACAGGAGCTTTCTCTCTTCCTCTTTCTCTACATTTCTTCTCACCTCTTTTTCCTATGCCTGCTCCTAATCCTCCTACTTCTCTTCTTTTCCTCTGTCTAATCATGCTACTCTATCTTTTCTTCTTTAGACTAAAGGAGAAATGAAAAATTTAAGCTGAGATTGAGAGGTTAGAAGGGGAAAGGAGCCACTTTCGATCATCTTTAACTTCAATAAAAGTAGCCACCAGGATAAGTAGGGTCAAGGGTCTATCTAATATATGCTGCCCCTAGAAAATCAGTGTGGGAAGAAGGGAGGGAGACCTCAGGGAGCCCATCCCACTACACACTGGCAAATGGCAGTGCAGGGGCAAGAAGAGGTTTCAAGTTTATGTCACAGCTAGAATCTGTCCCTTTTCCTCAAAGACAGTAAGGTGTCTTTAAAACTGAAACTCCCATCCTTTCTCTTACAAGCAGACAGTTGAGTCCTGGAACCCCTGTTTCTTGCAGGTTAGGCACCAGCTGAACAGGAATTAAAATGCACACCCCCCTATTCTCCTGCTTCTGCGGCTGCCTCATCACCTATCTGTCAGAATTAGGACTGAGGAAATATTAACTTTCTCCTCTCTCTCCTTCTCTGTTTTTCTCTCTCTACCTGTTGCTAATGTTGTGTGAAGAGACTGCTTTCTCTTTTCCCTCTCTCTGTGTTTAGGGACATTTATCAGTTATCCAAGCAATCAAGAAACAGATGTCCTGGTACTTGGCATTGTTCTTCCTTCCATGGGAAAAGCAAGGAGGTAGAAGGTGTCAAATTTTCCCTGAAATAATTCACAATCTAGGTGAGACTAGCAAATTTCTTATTCATATTTTTATGATGGCTAAGTATAGTGCAAACACTACATAATTTACTCACTTATAGTATAAAATTCAGTGAGTTTTGACATATTCATAGAGTTGTACAACCAAAACCAATCAATTTCCTGACATTAGAAATTCTGTACCCATTAGCACTTACATTCCTGACTTTTCTTCCCCTAGTCAACCTATGAATTTGTCTAGTGAATATTTCATATGCAAAGAATTATGCGGTGTATGATCTTTTATGGCTGGCTTTTTTTTCACTTAGCAGAAGGCTTCAAGGTATATCCATGTCTTAACATTATTAGTTCTTCATTATTTTATAGCTAAATAATACTCTATCTTGCAGATATACCACATTTTATTTATGGGTATATCAATTGGGTTGCTTCTACTTTCTATCTACTATGAATAATACTGCTATAAACATCCAAATACAAGTTCTTGTATGAACATGTTTTCACTTTTCTCAGGCATATACTTAGAAGTGGAAATTCTGAGTCTTATAGAGCTCTGTGTTTAACATTTTAAGCAAGTGTGAGGTTGTTCTTCAAAGCAGCTACACTATTTTACATATACATCAGCAAGACATGAAGGCTCCAGTGTTTCCACACTTTTGCCAAAACTTATTGTATGTTTTTTTTTTTATTATAGCCAACCTAGTCGATGTGAAATAGATTTGACTTTTGTATTTTTATGGGCTAATTTTGTTAATATCATGTCATCTGTCTATTTGGCTACTCATACATACTTTGCAAAACTATTAAAATTCTTATTTTTAAAATGTGTTATGTGCCTGATTTGATTTTAACTATTTTTCCATGAAAATAGACTCACTTTGGTATGACAGGATTTATAAATATATTCCACCCCATCAAATCTAGCAATGCTCATCTAAAAATTTTTATTGATTCTAGAGCCCACCTGGTATCATATTTTTCACATTATCCCAAGTTTAAGATGGAAAGATGATCTTATCACTGTGTAAACAAGGATGGAACTGGCCTGAGAATAAGGAAAAATGGCATCTGCCTGTGGAACCCAAGGGCCATCTGTCCTGGAGGAAGTGAGCTTGGAGACTATTCACACCTGGGGGGTTTCTGTGCTCCCCAGTCCCCACCTACCACCTGCCTCACTGCCCCAGACATTAACACGGACCATCTTAATGGCTTCGACTCTGCAGGAAGAACAGATGCCCTGTTCACTACAGGGTGCCTCCTCTGAGCACAAACCACAGGCAGATTCAAGAACCAGCACTGCAGTATTCCCTCACCTCAGGTAACTTCAGTTACTGAGGAAGTGGGCGGTTTCTTTCCAGTGTGATCCGGGCTTCAATAAAAGGAGTTGTGAAAATATCTGAGACACAAAGGGAAGGCCTTGCTCAGCTCAGGTGTCCTTAAAGTCCTCTTAGAAGAAACACAGGCTGATTCTTGCCTGATTAACAGAAGTTATTCAGGTATCCCTGGCTCAGGTTACAGAATTTGTACAAACCCAGGGAAGAGGAAAAACTGCAGTGACTACAAGTTCAAGTTTATTTAATCAATAGTGCTTGTAATAACAAAAACATCTGTAGTCTTGATTATTTTCTGTTTGTTTATAAATTTAAGAAGTCTCAGGCAAAGAAAAGGGATAAAACTCCTGTATACAAGAAATTCACTGGTTGCAATCACTTGCTTCAGCTTCCCTGAAGCCACTGAGCCCCAGATTCAAACAGATATGCTTCATGTTCTGAGAAGGGTTAGAGCTGTGAAAATGTCTGAGACCCAAAAGCAAGGACGATGGACTCTTCTGTCGCCAGTGTGTGCCAGCAAAAGCGACCTCCCAGAAAGGGGGACTGTGTCTACTCTATGTCAGTGTTCCCAGCTCTGTCTCACCCACAGAAGGGGCCAATTAGCACCGGGATGTGAGGACAGCTTCACTGTGCAACCCTGACCTCTGGGCCACGGAACCTTTAAGGGAAGGTGCTCCTCACTCAGAGGTCCCTCCAGTACTCACTCTGGTCCCTACAGCTCAGATTCTTGAATATGGCTGAACTATTTTGAATGGTAAAATTCAACTGAATTTTCAAGTCATTTAACAGAATGATGGCCTTCTTTTTAGTGACTGTATGGGGCCAGGGAAGAGGCCTTCTATAACCCTCTAGGACAGGCACTTCTCCTGTGAACATCTCATATCTCCCTGACTCATACCTCAGTTCTGGTCAGAGCTCTGGCATCTGAAATAGAGCATGTAAAACACTGAGTTTTCTCCTTCAGCTGGGATCCACCTTTCAGGAGCACTGAAGTGGCTCTTAGTGCCAAGGGTAGTGTGTGTGTTGGGAGGTAGACTGGGAATTTTTATTATTCTTTAGAGTCAAAGTTGATGTTGATGAATATTGCTTAAAAAGATTAAATGCTGGACTTCTAGGCATATCACTTAGAAATTGGAAGTATAAACCAGAGAGCCTTGTATGGCTGAACCGTAGGGACCAAGACAGGATGAGAAAAGAGGCACAGTTATTTTAACTTATTGGTGCTTGGGCTTTTAGCTATGCAAACACAATGCATGAAGTGAAAGTTTTTCCAAATGAGAGAGAAAGGAATCTAAGTACTGAGCAATGGAAGAGGTAAGCAAAGACCCATGAGCACAAACTGATTTGGTTAGGGCTCTCTAGAGGAACAGAATCTATAGGGAATGTATATATATTAAAATTCTGCAAGGAAACTAGATGGGCTCACAGGATAGGAAAAGGAGCAGTCTTCAACGCTGTCTGCACATTGTAGAACCTGAGGATTTAGTAGTCACTTATTCCAAGAAGCCAAAAGCTCCAGAACAAGAAGGACCAAGCATGCAATGCCAGTCTGGAAGGTTTAGAAGCTCACTGAAGTCTCACAGTGTGAGTCTTGGTTGAAAAACTGAAGAACCTGCAGTCTGATGTCAGGCAACTGCAATAGCAAAAGACACAACATGGCTACCCAAGTGGAATGGAACTTCGCAAATCTCATATCAACTTCCTTCTTCCTCTTTCCATTCTCTCTGGGCGGCAAGCATTTTGCATACTCACAATCAAGTGAGGATTTCTCCCCATCTGTCTGCTGGCCTACATGACAATCATCTCTGGACATTTTGAAAGGAACATTCAGAAGTGTAATTTATTAACCAGTTAGGCATCTTTTAATCGAATCAACTTATCAAGATGAGCTATGACACTCCCAACAACACTACACAGAACCAAGTGGAAATGGTTTAACAGGAAGAGCGTCATCATTTGTATTGTAACAGTGTTCTCACTGTTTTCCTTTATAAAAAATATACATGAATTAATACTTGTGGAATATTAGTACATGGCATTAAGCAATAATGATCAAGTTTTACAGTGACACACAGTGTCACTTAACATCAGTCATGGCTGCCATAAGACACAATTGACATTAAGTTCCAAGCCTGTCATTTCCAGAAAGCCCTTCCAAGAATTCGTTCCTCACTTTCTATTTGTAGTTCTTTTCTCGTAGAAGACTGCAAGGCATGTAAGCTCTCAGGCCAAAATCTCTAGCTCTACTTGGTTGACTTTCTTATACCAAACTACAATGAAATTCATCTCCTTGAATGAAAAAAAAATCCAACCCTTGTGTATGTTTTTCTGGTTCATATTTCCATCTTTCTTGATTATTTTCTGTTTATGTATAAATTTAAGAAGTCTCAGGCAAAGAAAAGGGATAAAACTCCTGTATACAAGAAATTCACTGCTTGCAATCACTTGCTTCAGCTGTCCTGAGATCCAGGCCAAGGAGCCTTTGAAGTCCAGTGTTTAGTCTTTTTAAGCAATATCCATCAACATCAACTCTGACCATAAATAGGAGTAAAATTCCCATCCTACCTCCCAACACACAAAGTCACACCTATACTCATGGACACACGCACATGGATCCCAACCTTCCCCTCCTCCCAACAGAACCACAGCACAAATTTTGGATGAATCATACTGTTTATATTGCTAGTGTCATGCAAATATTATTCACAACTGAGGCAAATAGGGTATTGTAACTATATTATTCATTTACTTATATGTATTTTTAAATTTTTCCTGAAGTAGAAACTGCCTCACATTTTCACTTGTTTGTTTTTTTCTGGATATCAATCACTGATTCCCACTACACATGGATCCAGCTCCCATTGGAGTAAAATACTTGAGAAAGATCAAAAGTTTCTATCGCTTTTTTTCTTTTTTTGTAAATTTCTCTGGATCACTCTTGTTATGCTCCACCCTAATTTGTTTTCTAGCACCCTAGGGCTGTCTTCCTAAAACATTCTTTGTCACCAGCTTGCAAATTCCTTTCCCCTCTCTCTGGCTTCTGGAACCCATGTATTTTTTAAACTGTTGCATTTTTGACACCTTCTTATATAAAAAGCAGTGCCTGAGAGGTAAATGTTTCATTCTTAACAATTTGGTCATGCAGAAAATTCTAGATTGGAAGTAATTTCCTTTAAAGACATTGAAGCATTTTGCTCCTTACCTACAGCATTCTGGATTGCTATTAAGAAGTCTGATGATGTTTTGATTGCTACTTAGTTTTACATCATTTGTTCCCTTCTCACCTCTTCTTCTCCCTTTCCTTCATTCCTCCCCTTCCCTTTGATCCTCTCCTGCTTTTTCTACTCCTCCTTCTCTTCCTCTTTCTCTCCCTGTGCCTCTTTCTCTTCCCCTCCCCCCTCCTTCTTCTCCCTCTCTCTCTGTCTCTCTCTTTCCCCTTCTCTCTCATCACTTTTAGGATCTTTCTGGTACTCTGGCCCTGCTGTGGCTCATTCTCCACTCACTATGCTGAGCGTGTGGCAGGCCCTTTCTATTTGCAACTCACATCTTCCCATTCTGAAATATATGCTTATATTTTCTCTTCAATAATTTCCTATCAATCTTTTCTGTTCTGTCTCCCTTCAGCTCCTGTTAGGATTAGACGTGATAAATTAAGTCCATAATTTTCCTTCTTCTCTTTCTTCTTTTATTCTTTACTTGAAAGTTACCTTCTTTTTTCCCCTTCCTTTCTTCTTTCTTTTCACTTTTTATTACATTTTGTGTTATGTTCTGGAATATTCCTATGGAAGGATGATAAGCATGACAGCCAGTATTCCTGTGAAAACTGAGAAAAGGAAGTGGCTAGGCTCTTGCCAATCAGTTCTGGGTTCAACTCGATCCCTCTGTTTGCAGCACTGTCCCTCAGACCCTCTTTTGTTTCCTTTTTCATATCCTGAGCTCTGGGCTTCCTTGGGAAGCTCCCTGGTAAATCTTACTCAGAGTCATCTCCCAAGACCACTTCTGGGTCTGTTTGCTTCTTACGCATGTGCTGTCTCAACCCTTGCCTTGGAGCACCTGGGTCCTCCCAAGCCTCCTGAGCCTCGCAGCCTGGGCGGGGGAGGGGCAGTCAGGTCTTACTGTTCTGCTGTAGAAACAGTACTTCTCTGTCTTCTCTGCCCATGTCCTACCCTCTAGAGAAAACCCTCAGTTTTCTCTTGCCTACTGTCTCTTTTGCTCCCACTCTCTTCATATCTACAAATTTAGCTTTATTTCTTTTTTCTACCATTTCACTGGCATTTCAGTTGAGAGTAGAGAAAATACCTGTGCGCAAATGCCTGTGTGTTTAACTCCAACTCTCTATTTTTATTTCTTCTTTTGTTTAAAAAATTAGTTTTATCTTGTTTCACTCCAACAAGGTTGTAATTTGTCTTCAAAAATTTTAAATGCCAAATCTCTTACTTTTGACATTTTTAACACATTTGTAGAGCCTTAAAAAATCTATTCTGGGGCCGGGGAGTTAGCTCAGTGGTTTTGGAGCCTGTCTTGCAAGCGCAAGGACCCGGGTTCGATTCCCCGGTAACCACATAACAATACTGGGTGTGGAGACTCACACCCAGCAGCAACCAGTACCACACACCGCAGTGCTGGGCGTGGTGGCTCACCCCTGTAATCCCAGCATTCGGGAGGCAGAGGCAGGAGGATTGCTGTGATGTGAGTTTGACGCTGAGCTCAGGGCCAGCCTGAACCACAAAGCGAGACCCTGTCTCAAAAAAACCTAAAAAAAAAAAAAAAATCTATTCTGGGACATTAGAGAACAGATATATTCAGTTCCCCTTCCTTTCTCCACTGGAACACCATGTGCTCCATCTAGTCATCAAGTGTTCAATGGGAGTCACTTGTGTAACTTCCACAACATAGGAATGGATCCTCCATTTCTGCAAGATGTAAGAATGTGACTTACTCACTTTCATGTTGCTGGAACAAAATACCCAATAGGAAAATTAAAGGAGACGAAGTTTATTTTGGTTTATAGTTGCAGTGGGTTCAGTCAAAAGTTAACTGGTTCCAAGGCAGCATGGCAAGGTACAGAAAAATTGTTCACATCACGGCACCCAGGAAAAACATGGAGAATGCAGAAGCCAAGAAGCATGTTTTTCCAGGTCAAGCTCCAGTGACCTACTTCTAATCAGGCCCCACCTCCTAACAGCAAGTTAGCTATTAATTCATGAGTGGATGAATTCATTGTGAACATGGCATCGACATGACCCAATACATGAGACTTTGGTGGGATATTGTAGAGCCAAACTATAACAGCATAAAAGGTGAAGTTCCAGGGGGAGAAGGTGATTCCTTAGAGTAGCCATGACAAGTGATGAGAGAGAAGGAGGAGAAGGAGAATTCAGCAGGGACCTAAGGTTCTATCCACATGCTATAATTCCTACTTCAACATGTTATTGAATGGGCCAGCCATGCATATGAGAGCAGAAGTAAAGCAGTGAACCCCATTTGTCCAGCTTCTCCAAATGAATACTATAGGAAGGAAGTGGGCAGTAGTCTTCAGAAAGATGTTGGAAGAATGAAATGAGATGATAAACATGAAAGTTCGTGGAAAGTAAAAGGTCTGTTTAAATGCAGTATGGTGTAGCTCAGGCAAATACCATCTTAGCTCACTTAAAACACTGAGTGAGTACATTACAACAATCTGTGGCAGAGACAGAAAACCCCTTGGACATGACAAGCACCTGTAAGTGTGTGTGATGAAATGT
The DNA here is from genome assembly GCA_004026965.1 of Petromus typicus. Lineage (NCBI taxonomy): Eukaryota > Metazoa > Chordata > Mammalia > Rodentia > Petromuridae > Petromus > Petromus typicus. Next base: position 23,832 of record PVIR01002598.1, read on the forward strand.
CACATTCATTAATGAAATTAAAGCCCTTCACATTCAAGATTGAGTCAGAGAGAGAACTGCTCCAACCATTTTCTGTCTGCTACGAAGCTCTCAGAACATGTGTGAAGACTAAAATGCACCCTAAAATGGAGGGAGTGTCTGTCCTAGAGTCATCAAGTGGAAGACAGCCATTGGCAACCCATATCAGACTTTATCCTGTGAGAAATAAACTCACCTCAACTAAAGGAAAACTGAACAATGCCCCCTAAGCTTATCTACCCTGTTAATGTGGAACCACTATATTGGGCATCAGCCAGAGTCAGCCTGCACTCACCCTCTGGAAGGTCAACAGCAGGTCACACCTGCCTCCCCACACTGGCTAGCTCTCAAGTGAGAGGGAAGATTTCCACTTCCCTTCTTATACCTGAAAGGAGAAGGGAGAAAGCATCTGAGGCGAACATCTGACAGACACCTCCTTCCCTTCTACATGTTCCTAGGGTTAGAGTTAAAGTCTTCTCTGGAGAAGACAAGAAAGCAAATCTAAACAGTATCTCAGACTGAAACTTTAAACTGGGTTCAACATCCAGTGAGTGAAAATTACAGAAAGTGAAGTGATAGGCCTGCTCAAGACGTTGCTAATGAAAAGGAGTCAATGTATACATTTCCAAGTTATTAAAGAAATTTAAATAATGGTTCTATTTAATTCACATCAGATAAATTAAAATTGCACAATAAACCATGCATGCCTCAAAATATGGTACACTCTTTCTGTGTCTTCATGATTGATCAAAGGTTTTTTAATAATCATTTTTTAAAAATTCAATCGATCCATTTTACAAATTAGTAAAAGATGGGTACGTATTCCATATATCTAGTAGAACACAGTGTAGCTGGCTCCTGTTGATTCCCTGTGGGGTTAAAGGAAACACCTGTGCTTGGCCTTGTCCTTGATTGTCAAGCTAGGGATGCAAGGAGTCACTCTGAATCCAAACCACCAGTGATTTCTTCCATCTGAAGCTGTGTGTATGTAACTCTAGATCAAAGAGAACAACCTGTAGATGATACTTTGCATCTGTTTGAGACTTTGAGAATGCACACATTACTCAGTTTTCCCATTGCTGAAACAAACTATAACTGAAAGAAGGAGTTTAATTTGGTTCACAGTTTCGGAGCTTTCAGTGCATGGTCAGCTGGTGTCAAAGCAGAAACATGGTGAAAGAGTGTGCTGGAGCAAAGCTACTCACTTCAGGGAAGCTGGGGAGCACAAGACAGGGAAAGGGTGCAACTGAGTGCTAATGCCTTCCCAGGGTGCACCGCCAATAAACCTTCATCTGGGCCCCACCTCCTACCAACATATTCCACTATGACATTCATGGGTTAATTCACAATGAATACAGTGTCCCCGAGATCCAGGCACTTTTGTAATCCAGTCAAGCTAACATTTAAGCCTAACCATCATAGTAATGTTGCAGGGGTGGAAGGCAAGTTACACAATGCACTACTTTCCATAGAGCCATATAAACTTCCAAATACTGACATCCATATTCATACATAAGTTAAATAAAGGCCACACAACAGAAAAACACAGAGATTGGTGTCTGGTCTATGACTCTGGACAATACCCCCCTTTTTCTTCCCCTTAGAATTGCTGACTATTGACTTTCAAGAGATGACTGCATTAGGGCTTAATTAAAGAAATGGAAATAAATGTGAACAATGAACCAAAATTTCACACTCACATCTAAGGAAAGGCATGTGTTTCCAGGTTTATCTTAAATACCACTAAATTGTTTCATTTTTCAAAAATTATAAGTCACTTTTCCTTTCCTGTTAGAAATTGTGTAAACATGGTACATCTTCAGTATGCCTTGCTAACCACAGATTCCATTATGTGTTTAATAATTGACTATTCAATAGAGCATTGATGCATTTTTGTCTGGAACTAATTCACCTTTGTCTGTGCCTCAGCACGAATGTTCGGTGAATCACAGATGGGATGGAGGAACTGTTTTGCGTGCTGACTGCCCAACACAGATCCACACCCCCAGGATTATTCATGTCAGGCCTTGTGCTTGGAAATGTTCTAGCATGCTAAAACTACCTGAAAATGTGATTTATGAAGGCTGTGGAGTTCAGGGCTACACCTTTTCCCTTCTAATGAGAACTAACAAATCACAATCTACAGGCCACTTAAACAAGCAAAGACATTGTTGGTTAAAAAAAATAACAAAATATGAATGCCCTTACAGCCATTAAGGCTGTGAAGATACAGTTGGAAATTGGGTTGAGGTATGTTGACTGGGGAAAAAGTACTAGAAAACACATGTAACTTGATCACTTGGTTGTGAAAGGAAAATCCCCACACTCACCTAGAGACTTTCCACATTGCCTTTTTTGGTTGGCATTTTGGATTTGAGGAACACACAGCAAACAGCATAAATTGTGCATAATTTCATGGTGAAATGAGCCTTCCACCCTGCAGGATGCTTTCCTAGGAGGAGCAGCTCTGGGGGAAGGGGTGTCTAAGGCTCAGCAGTGCTGGCTCAGCATGAATGTCACAGACTTTTAAAGGTAAAGGTGAGTATTTATACCAAAACTGCTCTTAGCCATTGTGATTATTTTGGTTATTTTTGTACCAGAAACAAAGGACTCAGCACTTGGTCGAGAAATCCAGGAACTCCTCAGGACAACTGAGAGAGGAGACTAGCAGGAAAAAGCTAGTTGCTTGGGCCTCTGCACTGCTGTGAAGTAGTATTCTAGAATTCAGTAAAAGGAGAAATGGAATTATAGAAAGAGCTCTTATAATTGTTTGTTTGATCATTAGTGTATTGCTTCATACATTATCCATTCCTTTCAAAATTCCAAACTTTCAACACATAATTCCTTGCGTAGACCTCTCTCCTGCTTTAGCTTGAGTTTGCCAATGGGATTTCCAGTGTTTGAAGATGTAGGACCCTTTTTGTTTGTTTGAGTGCATGCTCACAAGTAATGGATGATTGAATTCAGTGATTCCATTAAAGTATTCTACTGTTAGTTGAAGAAAAGAAAACAAATCTTTCTCTGCCATCATCATTGCTTGGACTAGGTCCATTTTGTTGGCCTGAATACAGGAACACAAACTAGCATGCACCCTAGACTAGAGGCTAAGGATGGCTTGTGTTTCCTGTGATAGTCAGAGCTGGTGATTTAAGCCTTTATAATCAAATCTGCACGTAGACCAAGATTGGAAAGATTTGGCAAACAGATCAATTTTATTTCACTAATCAGAAAAGTTATAAAATACCTCAAAACCATTGCCCAGCCCTCAAAGCTTCTGAATGAATAGGATCTAGGTGCTTTTATTGCTTTATTACACTTAATCAGAACAGTCAAGCTGGAGAAAGAGCACTCAATATTTCTAAGTATAAAAATAACTCAAACTTACATAGCATTTACAAAAAGGCAGGTTTTATTCTAAGTGTACCTATTATTTAAGTGTAGCAATTATATAAAATGATCACCTCAAAATAACAAACATGGAAACTGGGTACACCAAGGCAAAGAGATACTCTCAATGTGCACAGCCAATGATAGAGCTGGGCTTAGAACACAAACTATCAAGTGCCATAGTTACATGTTAAATGCTACTATGTTGCATGAAATAAGAGTACAACATACTGCTGTATTATCAATAATCTAAAGATTACAATCTCTTTGCCATAAATTCCTTTATTCAGTCTCAAGTAAATGTACAGCATGTGACAGATCTTAAATAAATAATAAAATATGAATGCTCAGCACAGTCTTTCCCCCCACAGTCCAGATAGAAAGATCAGTATCCTGAATCCCAAGGTGCAGAAAGGAAGGGGGACACCAGGAATGCTCAGGGTGGGCTTCGCAAAAGAAAGGGTGAATTGGCTGAAATTAGGGAGTAAAGATGACTTTCAGAACAGCAAGTCATAAATAACCTATAGTGAGACCTCCAAGGATCCTGTCTGCATGTCTATCTCAGACCTCTAGAGTGTGACAAATTAGCACCACCACATGCAAAATGTGGAAAAGGCCCCTTCCATAAAGCTGGAGCAGCTCTGACACACCTGTCCATGCCGACTGAACACTTGCAGTGGGGGAAGACAGAAACAGCACATGTGGAGGGCAAAAAGCACATCTGTGTCAAGGGTCACCTCCCAGATCTCATGATTGGAGCTTTCTCCAGCATGGAGGAAGGCAGACATTTCAGGGGAGAAACAGAAAAGGGAGAGAGTCAGCTGGCTCATTAATTCATTCAACAAACATCCGCTGAGCTCTGTGCCATGCTCTGCTTGATTCTGGGGTGCACTCTGTTTACCCCTTTGAAGAGTTTTTGTTCTAATAAGAATATATAAATAAAACCCAGGATTCATAGGCACCTACTTAGCCTGTAAATTTCCCCATTCTCCCTAGGTGAGGGCCTCACGTGGCACACACATCAGGGTGGCTAGGCTGTAATTACCTCTATAATCCACAAACACACAGCAACCCTTTGACCTCACCTTCCAGCGGAGAGTTGGTGACTGCTGGGGCACTGTGGGTCTCCAGTTACAGCTCATCATGAACTTCAAAGGCCCTGACAAGAGCTCTCCCAGAGGAAAGGGACACTGGCCAGATACTACACTGTCTGGTTTCCTATCCCACTTCTCTGGAGCAAAGGATGAAAAACCATTTGTGGAGCACCCAGAAGAGCTAGACATTGCCTTGGAGAGTCATCCCTGTGAGGTAGATGTTAGAATTGCCATTTACATGGGTCAGGAAAATAAGACTCTACATGAAAAATCTGACCAGTTATTCAGTCTCTAAGTGGCAGGACGGAGCTTTGCAGCTATTGGACACCCGCTGGACCTGGCTGACTCACACTCCTCCTGCAGTCTGGCCTCTAGGCTGCAGTCTACTTGGCCTTCCCTTTTCCATGCTGCCACTCTACCCTCCACTTACACCAAGTGGCTCATGTTCCTCAAGTGGCACCAGGCTGTATTTTGAGGCTCTTCTAAGTCCCATCCTGTCTGGCCAACATTCTTGAAAGTCTCGTACAGATACCATTTCTTCTGGAATGCTTACCTGGACACCCTTCCCCCAACCTACCATCATCAGGCTGAGCTGCCAGAGTGTTCTGTTTCCCTCTGTCATGGCTGACCCATGATTCATCCTTACCTCTCTGGCCCCTGAAACCAGGGCCCAGTGAGGTTAATCATCTAACTGAGAAGCTAAACCTGTACCTGGTTCAAGCAGGGGCTCGATAACTGTTTGTAGGAAGGAAAGAAGACAAGTAGGGAGGGAGGGAGAGGAGGAGGAGAGGAAGGGAAAACCTGCCCCCCTCCAAGGACCATCACAAGACCCCATCCAATCCTAGCTTTTATCCTGACTTTCTACCACTACCCTCTGACCCTCAGATCCAACAAAGACAGTGACTTCCCCATCTCAAGCTGAGCGGCACAGATTCCCAGGCTGGGGCAGTAAATTAACACTGCAGCCAATTTTTAGTCTTCCCAAAGGGCACTATTTGTCAGCCCAGTGATCTGCAGTGAATTTTCACAGATCAACCATTGCCCCTCTCCTGTCCTGATGGGTCACAGTGCTGCTATGTGTGAGGAACAGGGACTTTGCTTCCTGAAGAGCTGCAGAAAGACTCATCAGGAGAAAGGATTGCTACTTGAGCTTCTGGCCAACTTTGAGAAACTCACACAAACATTTTCACAGGATAACTGTTTTCTCAGTTCTGGGAAAATGCAGAGTGGAAAGCATTTTGTAGGAATGGTTTCCTCACACTGAGTTGTCAGGGCTCATGACCACAATCACCAGGAAGGGAATGGAGACTGGAGATATAATACGCCAATCTGAATCAGGGGCTTCCTGAGTTATAAAGCCTTTCACACCTGTGATCTCAGTGAATCCTCACAGCAGCAACACAGGGATAAACTCATGAAAGCTATTATTTTAAGAGATGGTACAGAATACCACGCACATTTGCTTTACAAATGCTATTTCTTTTATGTTCATACCCCAAGCATCTGGGAGAGAGGTGGCTTTCATTATACAAGGCACTCTCAGAGATGTCAAGTTCCTTGCCTAAGTCACACAGCTAAGACAAACAGGATCTGGAGACCACATCCGGGTCTGTCTGTTAACAAAAGCCAGGTGTATGACCACTTTGACACATGATGTGCCCACTTCACAGGTGAAAAGTCAGTACACAGTGGAGTCAGAACAGGCCTGGAGCAAAAGAGTCAAAAAATCAGCACAGGTGCTGGAATCAAATAAAATTGAAATAAGGTTTGATTCAGCCTTTGATGAGACATACAGCTGGGGGCAAGCTCTCAATCTGTTTCCCCAAATATAAAACAGGGACAATAATACCTGCCTTGCATGATCACTCACAATAGAACCCCTCAAAGAGATGCTTGGAGAAAATAAAGAAATTTTCACATTGGCCATATTCTAGATTTCTGCAACCAGAATTTCTCAGAAGCAATGAGTCCTCATCAGTTCAGGCTCTGTCTTTTTAAAAAATTCATTTGTTCAGTGGTCACAGGGTAAAGCAAATAATTGCTGCTGTTGAGTCCTACCATGTTGAGCACTTTCACATGCTCAAGACCAGCGATGATATGGGAATTTTTATGTACTTTAAAGATGAAGCGTGGAAAGGCACGATCACAGTCCAAGGTATGATCAAGGGCAGAGCCCTGGTTTTCTGGCCCCGACCCCTGCTGCTCCATCCTCCCTGTGATTTGTCAAAGCATGCATCAATCACCTCCCAAAAAACACATTCCCTTATTCTTGTCCTTTCATCAAGAAAGGACCTAAGTCTTGCCTGTACACATCCACTGAATTTTAAATAGCACAGATCTAATAGGCTAAGAATGTAATTATTTGCACATTTATTTTTTATTTTTCAAAACAAAATGTATTCACCATGTGTGTAAGAGCTTTCCCCCTCTGTTTGCAAATAATATCATTTTGCCTTCTTTTACTGAAGAAAATTTACCTTGGAGTTAAAAAGATAAAGAAAAGAAAAAGAGAGAAAGAAAAAAAAGGAAGAAATTACACTGAATAAAAGACCTAAGGGACATAATTACAGAAATCCTGCAAGTTCTGCATTAGCTAGAAAATTGCAACCATTTCATTGTGGGAGTAAAGCTATTTTCTTTTATTTTAAAGCGAATCCTTCACCTTCCAGAGGGCTAATTATGGTACTGCCTACATGTTGTGCTCATAGGCTCCAATTTCATCTTTTCATTAACCACACTGACAAATAACACAATTGTGCTCGTGCTGTGGAGATACCTTTGCAGTGGTCCCCATACCAGGCAGGAGAGATGTGGCAATCACTCACCCGTGACTCAGGCTGTGTTTTCCACAATTGAGTCCCCTGTGGACCTTGTCACAGGCTCCTCCTCCAGTTCAGCCTCAAGGAATTCATAAGACAAAGCAGGTGGGGGGCAGGAGCCGGAGAAGGTCCCGAAAGGCCAATACAATGACTGCTAAGGGTAAAAGCTCTAAAATGATGTTTATAGGGAATTCTTAATGATGTGGCAGAGTAAGAGAAATATAATACTTAGGAAGAAATGCGTGCACTATATGGACATTATGATTTAAACTACGTTAAACATATGCACACATATATCAGTATCATTATGTACTTTTATATTTTATATTTATAACATATCAATTAACAGAGTCCCTTGATATCCAAATCTAGTGACCCAAAACCCAATATCAAAGAAAAGGGAGAACCCTAGCCCTCCTTCTCAAGATTCATGCATATCCTGAGGAAAACAGAATTTTTCTAGGAGTTGCCTCTCATCTCTCCTTCCAAATGCTCTTTCTAGCTGAGTTACTAGTCCCTTTGAGAGGACCATCCTTCTGCGTCCTGCTTCTCCCTTTACCTGACTTTACCTGACTTCCCTTTACCTCCCTTTACCTACCTTTACTTTGTCCCTTCTGAGGACAAACTCCCCTCAAACATTTGCCAGGACCCAAGCAATGTGAGGCTATAAATGAGACAGGCTTTGTCCTAAGAGGTTGAAATGAGTAAGGTCAGGGCTGCAGCACCAATAAGGAAAGCTGAGAACTAAAGGTCAGGCTGGAGATGCTGGGCTCCAGCAAAATCTGCCAATGTCCTTTACTGAGGAAGCAGATGGGCTCTGGGGTCTTGGTATGCTGCTCTGTGTGTGTGTGTGTGGGGGTGGAATAGAGGTGTGCAATCTTGGCCCCTTCTGCCATGTGTGTCACTGTCTTTCATGTCCCCTACTCCTCATCTCTGCCAGCCCTGCTCTCTGCATCCCTCACTTTCTCCCCATGTTTCTCTGTCTTAGTTGATCTCTTAGGCTTCCCTATGCATTCATGGCTTGACTTCTCCAATTTCCAGACTTCCTACAAGGAGAAACCACTTCTTCTCTGCTGCTTTTAACAGGAATAAGGATGGATTTTATGAGTATAGACAATTCAGAAAACTTTTCCTCAATGTTTCTCTTCCACATTCTCAGAGGAGAGGAAGGGAGGGGAGCTAAGAAGCCCATTAAGGTGTCTTCCCAAACAAATACCTTCTTTGTCCTTCCATCCAAGCACAGAAACAGCTGCAGATTTAAAAATAGCAGGCTTTCAACTTTTGAAGGAAATATGCCAAAATTTTAACACTGGATGTCTTTGGATGGCAATGAATAGTTTAGTAGTATTTATTTCTGCCTATTTTTTCTGAATTCTCCAAATGATCCTTAGCTAGCATGAACTGCTTTATCATAATAAAATCTCCAATGTATTATGCACCTGCCTGATAACTGATTTAATCTTCCCAACAGCCTTAATAGGGAGATATTTATATGGCCATTTAGAGGTTCAGAAAGGTTAGGCAATTTTCTCAAGGTCACACAAGCGCAGGTGGAAATCAAGCAAGACCTCAGGCCTACAGCCACCCACTCACAGGTTTGTGCAGAGGCCTGTACTCTCCTTTGCCTCTGGTGCAGATTCCTACATAACTGGAAGCTGACATGGTTGCAAAACGCCTTGGACTAGATCCTCATAGTAAGTGTGCACAGCTCAGTACAATGGGGGAGGATTCCACTTTCCCATCTCACTGACCTCAGGCTTAGCTATGACGTGCAGAGGAACAACGTATCCTTGGCTTGTGGAACCTAGAAATGGCCAAGAAAATGTGAAGGAAGATGACACAACACTCCTGCACTCAACTGTAAGGAGTCAGCTTGTGTTTTTCTATGTCCCTTTTTTCTTTCAGCCACAAGGATGTCTCCAAGAAGGTTAACTTGTGAATTGGCAGTGAAAGAAAGCTCAGTGGGCCCATGGTGGACATATGCCTGGGCAAGAACTGGATTTTTGTTGTTCTAAGTTACTGGGATGGGACAGTGTTTGTTATTCTAATGTAACTTTCCCTCAGCTGACTGATTCGGTATATGTAAACCTGGGCTGTATAAGCCATTACTAAAACACTTCCTAAATCTTCTTGAGAGAAAAGACAAGGAAATCTTCCCCAGAGCATTAATGTGAAATTCATTTGTCCTCTCAGACAGCACTCCTTCCTCTGGTGCACTTCCACAGTGCACTCTCTTGATGGAGCAGTCTGTCCAAGCCTCCCAGTCATAGGCCCAGGATGGATAGCCAATTAGTACATGACTCAACATTGTTACAGCCCCTCATGGAAGGAGACCACTGAGCTCCCAGCTGGACATACAGGGGTATCCAGGCATAGCATAAAGCAAAAAAGACAGATGGAAAAGGAGGGAGGGGACAGGAAGATTGTCGGCCATTATCTTCCATTGGCCTGAGATCTAGAGAACCACTCAGCCACCATGGTGATCTGTTCTCCACAACAGCAGCAACACTGCCTCAGAGGGAAGAATGGCAATTTAACCTACAAGCTGCAGACTTCAACTAAAAAGAAGAGCTGTCATCTCTAGAAACAAGCAGGAGGGAGAGCAGACACTACTTCTGCCACCAAATGAACAGGCAAGTGATTCTTCTAAGAATTCCCGGGGGGTGGATGGGATCATCTCATCTTTAAGTGACTCAATTGATAGCTCTGTTGCCAAAATGTCTGCTTTCAATTTGTTCTTCTCTCTTCGTTTTTGTATTTTTTCATCTGGGCCATCATTCTCTCCCTCGTTCATTCCCCAGTTCATCTAAGCTCCTTCTGCACTTGCTCTTTCATTATAAAATGATGGGTTGTCTGTCTGGCTGCCCACAGATTCACTTAGCCCATGAGAACTCCAGCACAGCCTTGTTGCTGACCCCAGCAGCTGGGCAGAGGACATATGGGCAGGTACACAGGGTGGCCCCTGGCAGGCAGAGGATGGAGAAGGGGCCAAGATTCACAGGTCTGCTCTGACACTACATCCAGGAACTCTGTGATAAAGTCTTCTGTTCTAGCTATTGCTTTAAGCTCTGGGATATGGAAGAAACTTGTCTCCCTCCACAAACATAGCCTAACCTACCTCACTTTGCTAGAAACTTGGCACAAAGCTGTGAGCCATGCGTGAGGACTAGGCCACCTCATAGGCAAATACTGATGGGTAGAAGGCGTGGGGGTCATAAAGACTCATTGCTCAAATCTACCATTTCACAACAGCGGGCAAAGCCAGAGAGGCGGCAGCCAGCGCCATTGCAGCCGCACCAGGGTCCCAACCTGTGGGCCTCCTGAACGCAGGAAGTGCACCCAGGGACAGCGGGCAGAACCGGGGAAGCAGCGGCCAGCGGCATCGCAATCGCGCAGGGTCCAGATACTGCTGGCCTCCAGTCCCACACCGGAAGAGTGCCCAGGGACTCAGGATAACAGTAGGCAGAGCTGGGGAAGTGGCAGTCCATGCCATCACAGCCAAGCAGGGCCAGAGCCTGCCTTTCTCCACGTCAACTGCACAAGCACATCCAGGGACTCTGTATTGGTCCCAATAAAGACTCTAAAGAACAACCCAAGAAACACTGATATTTTAAGGGTCCTAAATATTAGGAGACTTGCATACAAACATCAACAGAAAACAGGGCAGATAAAAAGCCAAAAGCAACAACAATGACAAAAACTCAGAAATAAACAAACATTCAAAGTCTCAGATACAAAGATCCTCACAGGGAGGAATAACATGGGGGGGGAAATAGGGAAGTCTGAAGGTCAGTCTGCATGGTTCTCAGAAATAGTAACCAAGCAGATCTAGTAAAATGGAAATCAGAACTGATCTCGAGATGAGACCAGAGATATTGGACATACTCGACATGATGATTAATAAAGCTAAAGAGAAAATCAAGGAGTTGATAGAATCCAAGATAGCAAAAGCAATGGAACCTTTTAAACACCTACAAGCAGAGGTCCAGGAAATAAAGAAAGAAAGTGAAAGTTTACAAAATAGAATGAATATGGCAAAAAAAAAAAAAATGAATTTCAGACCTACAAGACAGGATCTCAACCAATGAACAGGAAAGGCATAATCTATGGAAAAAGGAAAAGGATAATGAAAAAAATCAATCCAACAGCTCCTAGATGATTCAAAGAAGAATAACATAAGATTGATTGGAGTCACTGAGGAGGCAGGAGACAATGCTAAAGACACTAAAAAACTATTCACAGAGATAATGGAAGAAAACTTCACAGGAAAAGGAAGAGAAGTGGACATACAAATATATAAAGCATACAGAACTCCACACACCCATAACATAAAAACATCTACACCTTGGCATTTAATTATAAAAGTTCCAGATATCCAAAAAAAGAATGAAATACTGAAAGCAGCCAGAGAAAAGAAAACAATTACATACCAACGGTAGCCCATCAGGGTCACAGCAGACTTTTCAACTCAAACACTAAATGCCAGAAGAGCCTGGAGTGAAGTGTTTCAAGTGCTAAAGGAAAACAACTTCCAACCCAGACTGATGTATCCTGGAAAACTATCCTTCAAAATTGATGGGGAAATAAGATACTTCTATGACAAAGAACACCTGAAAAACTTCACAAATACAAAACCTGTGCTCCAAAACATTTTAAAGAATATCTTGAAGAAAAATAAAGAAAGTTACAAATCCATGAGACCTAACAGAATCAATCCATGGGGCCAAACAAGAAACTGATGGGAAAAGGGTAAAAGTAGAATAACAGAGCCAAGAACAGGAAAACATGACAGCACTAAATTTGCCTATATCAGTCATAACCATTAATGTCAGTGGACTCAGTGCGCCAGTTAAGAGATATAGACTGGCAAAATGGATCAAGAAGCAAGATCCTACAACCTGCTGCATACAAGAAACACACCTAATGCAGAAAGAAACACATGAGCTGAAAGTAAAGGGATGGAAAACAATACTCCATGTGACAGGAAACAGCAAAAAAACAGGAGTGGTGATCTTATTTGCAGATAGAATAGACTTCAAGCCAAAACTGATAAAGAGAGATAAAGATGGACACTATCTTTTAGTACAGGGGAAAATCCAAGAGAAAGAATTAACAATCTTAAATATCTATGCTCTGAATTCTAATGCACCGAATTATATAAAACAAACATTAATGGACATGTAAAACCAGATAAACCCCAATACAATAATAGTAGGGGAACTCAATACCCAACTGTCACAAAAAGACAGATTGACTGGACAAAAAAATCAATAAGGAAATCCTTGAGCTCAACCAAACTCTTAAGAATAGCTTTAAGCAAATGTAAAGGGACTGAAATTATTCCTTGTATGCTGTCAGACCATAGTGCCCTGAAATTGGAGCTAAATAGCAAAAGAAAGCACAGGATCCTCACAAACACATGGAAACTGAACCACACTCTGCTGACCAACCAATGGGTCACAGAGGAAATTAGAGAAGAAATTGAACAGTTCTTACAACTAAACAATAACCCCAACACAACATATAGAAATTTATGGAACACAATGAAAGCAGTTCTACGAGGAAAATTCATAGCAGTGAAGGCTTACATTCAGAAAATGCAGCAAGCTGAAAGAAACAATTTAATGTTGAACCTCAAGCAACTAGAAAGAGAGGAGCAAGAAAAACCCAAAGCTCACACTAGGCAAGAAATTATAAGGATCAGGGCAGAAATTAATGCAATAGAAACTAAGAAGACAATGCAAAAAATCAATGAATCAAAGAGTTGGTTTTTGAAAGGATAAACAAAATTGATAAACCCTTAGCCAATCTTATTAAACAAAGAAAGTAAAATGCTCACATCTATGCTATTAGGAATGAGAATAGAGAAATTACTACCGACCCAGAGGAAGTCCAGAGGATAATAAACACCTACTTTGAAAATTTATACTTTAATAAAATGAAAAATGTAGAAGAAATGGATAGATTTCTAGACACATATGAACTTCCAAAGCTGAAGTTAAATACCCCAATATCAATCTGTGAAATTGAAAATGTAATTAAAAACCTGCCAACAAAGAAAAGTCCTGGACCTGATGATTTTACTGCTGAATTCTATAAAACTTTTAAAGAAGAGTTAGTGCCTCTATTTCTTAAACTCTTTAATGAAATTGAAAGGGAAGAAGTACTCCCAAACTCATTCCTGGAAGCAACCATTATCCTGATCCCACAAGCAGGAAAGACCCAGCCAAAAAAGAGAACTATAGGCCAATATCCCTAATGAACATCGATGCAAAAATCATCAATAACATACTGGGAAACAGAATGTAGAGAATTATCAAAAAGACTATACAGCCTGACCAAGTTGGATTCATCCCAGGCATGCAAGGATGGTTCAGTATACATAAATCAATAAATGTTAAACACTATATTAACAGATTCAAAGACAAAAACCATATGGTCATCTTAAATGATGCAGAAAAAGCATTTGATAAAATACAACACCTATTTATGTTCAAAACCTTACAGAAGATCGGAATAAATGGTCTCTATCTCAAACTAATAAAAGCTATCTACAAGAAACCATCAGCCAGCATCATACTAAATGGTCAAAAATTGAAACCTTTCACACTAAGATCAGGAACAAGACAAGGATGCCCTCTCTCACCACTTCTGTTCAATATAGTTCTGGAAATATTAGCCACAGAAATTAGGCAAGAGAAAGAAATAAAAGAAATAAAGATAGGAAAATAAGAAGTTAAATTGTCACTATTTGCTGATGACTTGATACTCTATCTAGAGGATCCTAAAAACTCAATTAAAAAACTGCTGGACCTAATCGTCAAATTTAGTCATGTAGCTGGATACAAGGTCAACGCTCAAAAATCAATAGGGTTTGTATCCACAAACAGTAGACCCACTGAGATAGAAATTGGGAAGTCAGTCCCTTTCACAATGGCACCAAAAAAAAAAAAAGAAAAAGAAAAAGAAATCTAGGAATCAATCTAACAAAGGAGGTGAAAGACCTCTACTCTGAAAACTACAGCACTCTGAAAAAGGAGATAGAAGATGATATCAAAAAATGGAAAGACATACCTTGCTCCTGGGTAGAAAGAACCAATATTGTCAAAATTGCTATACTCCCCAAACTAGTATACAGATTCAAAGCAATCCCAAAGGAAATCCCAACAGCCTATTTCACAGATCTAGAGAAAAAAAATCCAAACTTTCATCTGGAACCACAAAAGACTTAGAATAGCCAAAGCAATTCTAAGCAATAGGGACATGGTGGGAGGGTATTACAACCCTGAACCTGAAACTATACTATAAAGTCACAGTGATAAAAACTGCATGGTACTGGCAAAGTAACAGACCTGAGGATCAGTGGAGTAGATTAGAAAATCCAGAAACTATTCCAGATACACTGAGCTACCTCATCTTTGACAAAGAAATGAAAAATCCTCAATGGAGGAAAGATAGCCTCTTCAAGAATGGTGCTGGAAAAACTGGGCTTTAACCTGCCAAAGACTAAAGCTAGACCTAGCTCTTTCACCATGTACCAAGCTAAAATCAAAGTAGATAAGAGACCTAAATATTAAAACAGACACTCTAAACCTTCTGCAAAACAGGTTAGGTAAAACTCTTGAAGACACTGGCTTAGGGAAAGACTTCTTGAACAAAACTTCTATAGCACAGGAATTGGCAGAAGAAATCAGCAAATGGGACCTCATTCTTTTAAAAAGCTTCTGCACAGCAAAGGAAACCACCAACAGAGCAAAAAGGCAACCAACAGTGTGGGAAAAAAATCTTTACCAGGGCCGGGGAGTTAGCTCAGTGGTTCCGGCGT
>PVIR01002598.1:39074-100252 GCA_004026965.1 Petromus typicus
CACATAACAATACTGGGTGTGGAGACCCACACCCAGCAGCAACCAGTACTACATACCACAGTGCCGGGCGTGGTGGCTCACGCCTGTAATCCCAGCACTCGGGAGGCAGAGGCAGGAGGATTGTGATGTGAGTTTGAGGCTGAGCTCAGGGCCAGCCTGAACCACAAAGCGAGACCCTGTCTCAAAAAAAAAAAAAAAATCTTTACCAGCTGTTCCTGAGACAAAGGGTTACTATCTAGAACATATAAAGAACTTTAAAAAATCAGCCCACCCAAATTTAAAGACCCAATTCAAAAATGGGCATCTGAAATGAACAGATACTTTTCAGAGGAAGAAGTGAAAGCAGCTAAGAAGTATATGAAGAAATGCTCAAAATCATTAGTGATTCGAGGGATGCAAATGGAAACAACATTAAGATTTCATCTCACTCCACAAAGAATGGCTGCCATTTCAGAATTAGCCAGCTACAAATGTTGGTGAGGCTGCGGAGAAGAAAGAACCCTTCTCCACTGTTGGTGGAACTATAGACTCATACAACCCCTGTGGAGATCAGTTTGGAGATTCCTCAAAAAGCTAGGATTGGAGGTCCCATTTGACCCAGCCATTGCTCTGCTAGGTATATCCACAAAAGAATTAAAAGAGTCATATCACAGTGACATATGTGCACCCATGTTTATATCAGCTCAGTTTGTGATTGCTAAATCTTGGAAACAACTCAAATGTCCATCAACTGGAGACTGGATAAGAAAGCTGTGGTTCTTCTACAGAATGGAGTATTACTCTGCCATAAAAATGATAAGTTTGAATCATTTATATTTAAATGGATGTACCTTGAGGACATCCTCATAAGTGAAATAAATAGATCACAGATGTGTAAATATCGTATCTTTTCTCTGGTATGAGAAAATAAAGATGTAAATGAGTTCTAGAATGTATGTTATACATTGTGAAATAGAAAATACTCAAAGTGAAATAGGGCGAAGGGGGAAAAATAATGAGATTATAATAAAAAAGAAAGGAAACAGTTTATGTAAATAGCGGGTAGAGGTGGTAGGGTGGGTAGAGCTATGGGAAAAAATGAGAATTAAGTTGTGTCATATACTGGTACAAATTCTCATTGTTGAGTGCAATCATGATGTGTATATGTAATGTACCAATGAAGATTTCATTAAATTAAAAAAAAAAAAAACTACCAGTCCAGTGATGTCAGGGATCAAGTTTTCTAACAGTCTCTGCAGTTGACTTCCATAAGGTCTGCCTGTGTTTTCTGATAAAGCTGGTGTTATGCTTGGATGGCCAGTGATAATAATAAAGTAGATGCCAGATAATAGCAAAGATCCTGAATCTTTGTGCCCTACAAAGGACTCCTATAGAGGGCTGGCATCCAGGTCTGAGGGCCCCCTGCCCAACTCTTTCAAGTGTCTAAATTCATCTCATCATTTGCTGGATGGATTATGAAATTGTTACAGGACTGAGGAAAAGGCAGATGGGGAGGAAAGAATGAGCAGGATTTGGGGGAGAACTGGGAGAACTGTGGTTTAAGAGTGTGTAGTGTTTCTTCCCTCCTCCTCCTCAGAAGAAAGAGAAAACTTCAGGGAGCTCACTTTGCCATCAGGAGTCCTGTCATCTTTCTAAAGTTCTCCCATAAGACAGGATATACTAGGCTAGTGGAGAAGATCAAGACTCAGCTCTATGGCCCTACAAGACTACTGGGCCAGTTGGACAGGGACAAGCTACCGTGACTGTGACCATCAGAGTCAAACGTGAAAAGAAAGCACTGTCAGGTCCTTGCTAAAGCACAACATGTCAAGAACAACACATGTGACGATGCAAACATGGATCAGGAAGAGCTGTGTGAGGAGGAATAATGCCTGATTGGGGTTTTGATAAATGGGTTTCCTAGGGACATCTGTACAAACCAAGATCCATGACCTACTCTACACACATATGCTTAGAACATAGACCAAGTTACCACTAGGGCTTCTTTGGGAACCAGCAAGAGAAACAAATTGTAATAATTGCACAAGGAAAAGATATTGGGAGGGAGAGCTCTGGGCAGAGAAAGATACAATGGAAGAGCAGACACAAACCCTGTGATTCTGGGGCCTTGTGGCAGCAGGTTTTCCCTGATTCCACCAAGTCACTGCTGTGAAAAAGGGTGAATCTATCATTTTAGTGTCTTAATTTCTCTTCTCAAATTCCATTTCTAGGAAGAAGTTCCGTGTCCTCTTGCTTCACGGTTGATGTCATGACAAGCAGTCCCGGCGAGACAGAATGTACCTCCTAGACGGGATAACCTAGAGAATGCAAAGTCTAGTTCTATGAAGGCAGTGGCCACCATCATTCATGCAGCACACAGGTTCAGTAAAATGAGGACAAAGATTTACATAAAGGAGCTGGAAATCCTCCAAGTAAATCAAAGACCAGAATTCACCAGGCATGGTGGGGCATGTCTGTAATTTCAGTAGTGGGGAGGCTGAAACAGGAAGATTCCAACTTTGAGGCCAGCCAGAAATTTAATTGAGACCTTATCTGAAAATAAAAGTTAAAAAGTGAGGGGGTATAGGTCAGTGTAAAGGCTTTGCCTAACAATGACCAAAAAAAGCTCATAAAATTCTAAGGCCAATTTGTATTATCATGTTATGCCAGACTGCATGTTCCTGATATTCAACTACAGTGACTTGCTCAATAAATTTTTAATATTCTAATCAAACTAGTCTGGATGTGAGCAGTTCAGAGTTGGTGCAGAAGTTCCTTGATGTATTTAATACATCAGATTTCTTCTGTTTATCACTCACCATTCTCAGCAGATGGCTTCAGATCTCACATTTGTCACTTGATAGACCCAAGAAGGCTGTTTTGCCTCTAATGGCCATACTCCAGGGCAAAAAACAAGAAAGGAGAAGGGGGCAGGGAGCTCTGTGACTGATGAACCAAACCCTCTAGGAATCTCATGCAGTCTCCCATCCCCAGGCTACCTCTGGCTGCACAAGAGTCTACCACTCTGCACTGTGTTTGGTCTCACCATGCCCTGGCTTCTCTGCAGCCCTGCCTTTCTTCTAGAACATTCTTAAGGAGTTCCTTTGAGGCATGGTTCACTCGACTTTGAGAGTCTCAACAGCATAAATTCAGATGCCTTCAGCTTCCACGTTCAAATGAGTTTGCTAACACCTTCCCCAGACACCCAAAAGTGCATATAACTGTGCCCTGCCAGAGGGCCTCACCCTGGATTTTCACTCATAAGTAAGTGACACAGGAAGGAAGTGCCTGGACTTAAATCATTCATCTCTGTAGAAGAATCCTGCCTAGACCATCTCTACGAAGGGCTTGTTCCTAAGGTTTTCACTTCCTAACGGTTTAGACCTGGCTTCTTCTTGTTGCTGTCTAAACCCACATTGCCAGTCTTTCTGTAAACTCTGCACGTCCAAGCCAACCCTTAAAGTCCCTTCTACTCAGGGAGTAGTTTGTGTTGCTGAAACAGAGCAAAAGCCTGACTGATGCTCCAGCCCATCCATCCACTGGCCAGCTGTGTGTGACTGAGAAAAGCATCTACACTCACTCTTTCATCATAAAATGATGGGTTGTATATATTCCCCATTCTGAGCCATGTGTTATGACTTTGATCACTCACAGAAGTGATCAGAGGAGGGATCTTTCTACTGAGTAGTCTGGATTCCAGTTTTAGCAGTACGGACAAAATACACAAGCTCCATTAGGAAAACAATGATTTATGCACTGGGAGCTGCAGGAGCTTTCCTTAGACAACTAAGACGAACTAGATATTGATGAAAACCCACCCACTACTTGGTGAGATATTCCTATTAGCAAACAGGCACTATTTAGTATCTTCTCACCATAATTTCAGAGGCCCACTTATAGTTTTGGTGTTTCAGCTATTCTTGATTTTGTGACTTCTTCATTGCACTACCATAAAACGTATTTTTAGAGAGAATTTGTTTTTCTTCTGGAAAAACTCTCCTACAGCAGATTCACATCTGCCTTGGAAAACTTCAGCATAAAGGGGAGCAGAGTCTGTAAACTCATAGCCCACGACTTCAAGGAAAAATGACTTTGTTAGAACAGCAAAGTAGCCCCAGTTTGGCCTTATGTTCTAGCAAAACCTCATTGTTTACCTGCATTTAATAATCCATGAAACATTTCTATTACCTTCCATGTGTGAATTGTGTGGTTCCAGAATGGATAAGAAAAACCAGGGATGCAAAATGTGCAGAAATGAAAATAAGTGAGATCTTAAATATTTGATCAAGGTCTCTATTTTTAGGTAACTAGTTACCATATTGGGCTCTCCAAGACCAAACAGAAGCCTCAGAACACCATTCTAAATTATTAAAATGACAAGGGGGACTTTTTTTCTTTTTACTATTTTGACTGAGAATGTAGCCCTTCAAGCTAGCCTTTATTTAAATATTTAATACAGACACTGGGTCAAATATAAACCAGCAAAATTTCTCAAATACTCAACCTGTAGTTATGAATTAGATCATATAATACAGTTCAGCTACTTCTTTTTACCTTTCCTATATTCCAAAAACTCTTTTGAAGTCAGGAGGAATCCAATCTAGATTTCTTTAGAAGTCTTCATTCTAGAATACTTTTGTGTGTGGGGGGTGTATTACTGATATTTTTCATTCATTCCATTCAATTTATTCAATTATTATTATATTCATTCAACACATATTTTTAAATATCTCTCAGGTACCAGGCACTGTTCTAGGTATAGATATATAAGAAAATAAGATATAAAGATTCAGCCTCTTTGGGGTCTTTGTGAGAGAAACATAACAAAAATAACAATAAGTACTACAAAAAGGGTAGTATATGCAAGTTCCTCATTGTGGGTGTGCATGTGTATGTGTGTTTGGCAGGTAGTCTATTAGAAAGTTAATGACCTGAGCAAATTACCTTAACAGTGGTGGGAGTACATAATATCAGCAAGAACAGTAACACAATAGGTCAGGTGTGCAAATAGGCCAAGTGTGTCCAAGAAATGGCAGCAAAGCCAAAGAGACTAGAGGTGAAGGGCAGCAAGTGTTTAGAACTTTGGCAGGGTGGGACTAATCAGGGCCTTGAAGACCATGGGCACATTTTGAGATTTTTGTCCTACTTGTGGTGGAAGCCACTGGGGTCTTTAAGCAGTGGAGTGTCGTGAGCTGATTTGTGTTTTGTAAAGAGCCCTTTAGCTCGATGGCAAGTATTGCTGATGGAGGCTCTCTAAGGGAGCCTTGCTTCCATGCTATTAAAGAAAGACCTGGAACATTCACTCATTGTTGTAAGAAAGTACCTCTCATTTGAAGTACTTGTAGTGATTTAAAAGTTTGCCTTTTTTGATCACTTTAGAAGTGTATCAGTCTCCTTCTTCACATTTCATCTTTACACAATGTATTATCCAGGTTTCTCATCACTAAGTCATAGTACCTGACTCCCATAACTAAAGGGAAGAATAGTTTAATTTCCTCCCAGTTTCAATGAGCAATCCACTGATTCCAAGGCAAAAATAGCATGACAGAAGGATATTTTGGAGTGTAGTTTGTGGTGGCCAGGAAGCATCACATAGATCCCAAGGCCAAGCTTCACCAACCCCTCCTCCCAGGCACACCTGTAAGTATGATCCAACAATCCCCAGGGTGGATCCTAAAGATAATCAGGTTGAAACTGTGCTGTAGCCACCACACCCAGCCAACATTTGCTCTTCCTGAAAACTCTTCATTCAAGGTTAGGACTGGATCTTCTGAAAACAGAGGCTGACCCAGGTTATAATCCTATTTGGCCCTTTGTTAGCCAGTTTTCCAGAATATTCTCAGGAAACAGCCCAAAACCATGACTATCAGCTAAGTGTGACCCTATAGCTGCCCAAAGCACCCATTTTCATTAGAAGAGGTGTGAGAGGAAGGTTGCAAATAGTGTTATATTATAGTTAGACTTCCTTTGGGTAACTACATTTTAATGCCTGGAAATAATTTCATAAGTCTTCAAAAAATGTGAATGCATCTGTCAGTCTCTTTTATTTTACACTTGAAGATCTGCCTTCTGGAGACACTCCTTGGGCAGGATAATTGCAAAGCACGTTGTTTGTACTGCTTTCTGGAGTATTCCCCCAAGATTCAGCTCTAATCATCTGTTACAGTGGCTGATTTTCCAATGCCTTCTTTGTAAGGTAGTCTGACATCTTCATTTCTCTATTAATGTTCCCTATGCTTCCCAAATGCTCAACTACTTATCTTAGGATCTGCTTCTGAGACACAGACAGACACAAATTCTACGTAAAATCCTCTTATTTCCTCAGGTAACATCACCTGGTCACCTTCCTTCAGCTGGGAAATACTAAAGTTATCGATAAGGTAGAGGTCCAAAATTACTAGCCACATTATACCTTTGACCAATAGTCATCTATGACCAAAGCAAAGGATATGACCAGCACCTAGATGTTTCTCCTTCTAAACATTGGGGACTAGTCTTTCCAGCTATTGCTTAGTCTCCTCATGGGTTAGATAAAACTTGGCTCTTACGTGAGGGTCTTTTCTCCCACTGTAAGTAGACACTGCTTCTTGTCTAGAAAGCCGAGGCAAGATCTGGAGTCTTTACCAAGGCTAGACACTCTTTATTGTTACTATCCTGGGAAGAAAGCTTCCCTTACATGGTTTTGAATCAGAATAACTTCGCCTTTGTAACCTAAAGGTTCTAAGCAACCTGTGATCCACATTTCACACAAAAAGAGCCTTAAAAATCCCTAAATTTTCCCATGATCTCCCACTACACTGAAACACAGACTTATTTCTCAATAATGAAAGAATAACCATAGATAGTTACTTTTTTAATCCTCCCTCAAACCAGGGCAGGAGGAGGTTACCTTCAGTTACAGAGAAAGGCAGAGTGTTATTTCCAAGGTCACCTTGTGGAGACACATTTTAAGCAGAAGAGAAAGGGGACAGAGGGACTCTGTGTGTAATCTGAGAGGGAAAGTACCCTTCCCCCGGAAAATTACTAGGCACTAGCTGTGTCCCTCCCTGCTACACAGGGGGGTCAAGTACATGGGGCACCTTAAACTTAGGGACACTGTGCCTGCCAAGCCAGGTTCATGGAAACACTCTGAACTTGTCAGCAACAGAGATGTGGCCCAGATCCAACTTCATAAAGCAGTCCCCATACACAGGTGAGGACTTGTCATTGTGACAGGAAATATCTGGAAAATTAAATTTACAGCAACTGCAAAATCTTAACATCATCCTTGACATCTTTTTTACACACTCAAGTTCATTTCATTAGGAAATCCAATTGGCAAGAACTGGTAACTTTTGACCTTCAGGACCTGTCTCTGCATTGCCAGGCCTAGTGGATGCTGGGAATTATGATTGCATTAGGGAAGCAAATTTGGAGCCTATATTATCTAAGAAAACCTTAGGGCATAATAAGGACTGGAATTTCCAAGGCCCTAGGGTTTCTTTGGGACGTCTCTCCTCATTCTCAATAATTGTCACCCTGAACCCCTAACTCTATATTCTCTTTCTAGAACTATCTCCCCTTTCCCCACCACCCATAATTATAGAAGGATCCGTCCCCAGAAAACCTTCATGCACTCCTGGTTTGAGACCTCAGGCTTGCCAGGGCAGAGCTTGAGATCAAAGGTGTAAATTTGTCAGAAGGAGGAAGCAAGGGTGCAGTAAGAGAGTAAATCCTCATCTAACATGGCAGAAAGTCAATAGATAAATCAAGAAATCGCCGTGTAAGCTTATTTTTTAGCGACGAGAGGTGACCACCAGGAGAACTAAACTGAGGAACTGAAAAAGGCCTGTGTAGGAGAGAAAAGGAGGGGGGACTGTTGCTTTGATTATATGCCATAATTTTCTTTTGTAAAAAGTGCTTACGTATTACTTTGATTTTTTTAA
This sequence comes from Petromus typicus, assembly GCA_004026965.1. Taxonomy (NCBI): domain Eukaryota; kingdom Metazoa; phylum Chordata; class Mammalia; order Rodentia; family Petromuridae; genus Petromus; species Petromus typicus. The sequence goes on from PVIR01002598.1 coordinate 46,979, forward strand.
TTAAATCTTTAAAAAGAAGGTAAATTAAATAAAAATAAGAAACAAACGGAATATAAAACAGGAAAAAAAAAAAAAAAGCAAACGCATAGGCCACTGAAAAGGTCCTTCCCGCGGTTTGTACTCACAGGATGGAAGCGGAAGAGCCAGTGGGCGGGGCTTGTCTAAGGGGCGGGTCGTGATTGGTCTTAGGACCCATCCACGGCAAGGGGGCGGGGTGCAGAGCTGTTTTCCCCCCCCAGACTCCGCCCCTAGCAGGGAGCCCCCGAAGCGAAAGGTCAAGTTCGCTTTAGACCCCGCCCCTAGCGCGAGGGTAGACGGGCCAGTCCCGGCGCTGTCCGTCCGGGAAGCGACGACACCCGACTGGGTTTCTGTCTGACCTTTGAGCGCGGGCAACAGCCCTGGTTCGGCCTTCCCTTCGCGGAGAGTCACCCAGTGTCCTGCGGAGCCCCGTGAGGCTCAGGTAAGCGCCGCCGAGGGCCCTGGCCCGCCCGCTTTGCCCGCCTGGGCGCCTGCGAGGACCTGGATTTGGCTGGACGCCTGGGCCCACGTGACTCGCGTCGGGCTAGAGACCCGGGCGCCGGCTCTGCGCTCTCCGCGATCAAGCGACAGGTGGCGGCCGAGCTGCTGGGGATTCGCTCCGCCCCGTCTCCGCGCGCCGCCCTTGGCTGCTGAGGCGTGTGACACTCTAACCTCTCTGAACCCTGTGACTCCCATTTGAGCTGTTGGACTCGGTTTGGATCCCACCGCCAGCAGCCTGCACTGAGCAGTTAAAATAACTGTTCAGCAAGTGCCTTGAGCCACTTGTGCTGCCACAAGGTCAAATCCAGACACAAAAGTGTGACCCCTGAAGCTGGTTAAGAGCCTTGCAGGTAGAAAAGGGGGTGCTGGAGAGCAGTTATCAGGGCTGCTGTGCTAAAACTAGGATGTCAATCAAAGAATTTCAGGGTGCAGTGCGGAAACAGAGCAGGCGCGTTCTGTAGGGAGAGTAGCTTGAGGAAGAGGGGTCAGCAGGGCCTGCGGGGAGACTAGTGCCCTGCCATTGACGTCCTCCTCTGGACAGTGGGACCAACCGTGCTTGCCCACGGGACGGCGACCTTGAGTGTGGAGGACAGCACTGTTCAGGGAGCCGAAGGAGGCAAGGGAAAGATGCTGTACAAGGCAGCCTTGCGTTCTCAGACTGACCTCAGCGCCTGTCTCTGAGCACTGCCTTGCCCTCTCCTGCGCCTTTTTGTTGTCATGTGATGAGTGCTGAGTAGTTTCGCAAACAGCCTGTTCTCTGAGGTGAGGACTGGGTTAGTCATTCATTGAGGAAACATGTAACTGGAGCCCACTTTCTCTTGCCCTACGGATTCAGAGAGAACTCGGACACCAGCCTCCAGGAGCTACGTGAAGTAAAGTCCCAGTTGCAGACTAGTGGAACCAGAGTCCCGGGTCTGACCCTCTGGCTTGGCTGAGGAAGGTTGGCTGGGGATGGTTCCCTGCCAACTCTGTGACCTCCCCACCCCCACCCCCATCATTCTCACACTGCCCTGAGAGTGGATGCCTCGTGGTGGCTCTGGGCGCCTGGAATCATCCTCTCAAATGGCTGAAGGCCCTGTGGGGACAGCAGGTCTGTTGGTTTCTGGCTGAGAGATTCATTAGACCCTAAGACCTCATGGCTTTGAAAGAGAATTTGGGGCTGAGGAAGGCATCTCTCAGTCAATGGTGTATTTTATGGGCTTGGATGATCCCCATGTCCCCTTTGGCTTTGTCCGTAGGGAATGTAGGCTCTGCATTTGCTCCATGAAATTAGCTGGGAGGGCCAGAGTGGGGAACGCAGTTGAGGGAGGAGTCTGCTGCGGTTTGTGGGGAGTGGTCAGATGTTAATAGAGGGTGACTGAGGGAACCTTGGCCTGGCCAGCTTCTCAGCTCCAGCCATGCCAGTGTCCAGCTCCAGGAAGAAGGGAAGCTTGGAAGAAGGGAAGCTCTGGTCACCCAGCCTCTGAGTTATGAGGATTGTGCAGGCTTAGCAGATGCCTCGCATGTCACTGCCCTGAAGAAATGTTAATCTCACCCTCGGGTCCCTCTGAATAAATTAAGACTAAGAGTGGAGCGGAATTTAGAGATTATTGTGGGGACTTTTATAAAACCTAAAACACATATGGCCATGTCTGACATGTAAGGAGTGGCTAGTGCTGCTGCTATTGAAGCAAATGTGGATGAAAAGAGGGGAGAGGAAGGTGGGGCAACTTGAAGCGCTGTGCAGGGTGATTAGCGGGAAGTTGGATTATCTACTGAAGCGGTTTTACTAGAAAGCCTCAGCCACTGGGTGAGGAGGCTGTTCTGCATGATAAAGGGCTCTGTCAGCCACACTGTCAAAAGGCCTAAAGGTCTGAGAGTCTGTGAAGAGTCAGGGCAGAAAATAGCAACTGTTGGAAGAAGCAGGGACCAGGACTGAAAGAAGTCTAAAGTTGTCCCCTTCCAGCTGTGTCTTCAACCTATGGCAGGATGTGGGTCTTCTGCAGGGGCTGCCTCTCGCTATGTGTGCATATGAGTATACCAGAGTATGCCTGAAACTGCTCTAGCTTCTCAAGGGGCTGGGAGCTGGGAAACCCAGCTTTATGACCCTTGAGCACAGCAGAGTATTATGAATTCATGTATACATAATATACATGCATGATAGAATGACTGAAGGAAAATAAATGAAATGTAAACATTCCATAGGGTATGTGAATTTTTTTAAAAAGGAGTATGATGACAGAGAGAACTAATGTTTTCAAGCATTTTCCGAGGGCCAGGCATTTTCAGGTATGTTGTAGTGTGATAGAAGCCAGATAAAATTACCTGTGTGCTCTCCCTCACGTCCCAGAAGCTCTCTCAACCAGTTTGCCTCTGTAAAATGGGACTGGTCCCGTCTATCGCATAAGGCTTTATGGCCCATTCACCAAGGTCAGTGTCTGAAGCACTGACCTCAGCGCACTGTGTAGCATGGAACATGCGCAGTGCATAATGGCTGTCATTTTTACTGTGTTTATTAATCTTGCCAGGGCTCACCACTGTCCGATGTGTACCAAAGGCCCTGGGCACGGATGGCCTGAACTCTCACTGGAGGGGCTCTCCAGACACTAATCAAACCGCTCATGTGAAATGTGCTCAACTTCATGTACATTTCATTCATTACTTAAACCACTTGACTTTGAGATCTTAAAAGGAAAAACCCTGCAAAACTGTAATTCAGGTGCCTTTCAAGTTCAGGTGATTTATCATCTAGGAAAATCTTCCATGCATCTATGTTAAACCACTTTTGGCTTTGAAGCTCTTAAATGAAGTGGCTTGACCTGACCAGTGTCTTTCTTTTCTCATTTATCATAGTTCTCTAGTGAAGATGGATAGGTCCCTTTGGGCCGGGCAGGCCTCAGGACAGCAGCTCCTGCCCCACTTGTAGCCATGCGGTTCTGTGCAGTGGTGTTCAGCACACCACAGTGGACTTCCAAAATCCTGTCAGTGTCTCTCACACACAAGACCCATGTGCCTGTGTAGGGCTTAGGAATGTCAAGGTATTCTGCTGCTAGTGTGAACCTGGGAAATTAGCCTTGAGGAAATCTAAGGTTCTCCAAGGCAATGAGTTTTGAGTGAAAGTGTTCTGCATGAAAAATGACAATGTCCCTGGAAGTCAGAGCTGTCTTTCTGCCCACCCAGGGTGCACTTGGTCTCTTTACCCAGTGAGGGCTGCATCTGCATAGCTGTGCCTTTGTCTGCCTCTGGCCACAGGCTGCTCCTAAAGCTGCAATGCAGAGTAACTGCAGAGCCTCTGCCTCTGCCTCCCCAGCCGGGCCTTTCTACTGTGCTAGAGTGCCTCTGCTGCGTGCCCTTCTCCTGCAGCCCTGAAAACTTCCCCTGCAGACCACCAGCATTTCCACAGCCTGGCACCAAGTGTTCCTGGTCCCCAGAACTGTGCCTGATGTTCCATTCCCCCCTTTTTTCCTTTGCTTTATCCTCCTTTCTTCTACAGATACCTGAGGTACTGGGAGTCAAAGTGACACAGTCCTGATCCTCATGCAGCCCACACACATGATGAGACAGGCTCAATAAAGCCAGAATTAAACCTCTAATCATGCAGCAAGAAATCACAATTGAGTTCATTGCCACCACCCAGGAGCCTTTGTGCCATGAGAGTGTAATAGTGAGGCAGGCTGTAGCAACATTGATATAGTGGGCCCATAAATGTTGATTGAAGTTTTATATTCATTTATTCATGCACCTTCCAAGGTTTTGTATGGTGTTTTTCATAGAGTCCAATACAGTGTTTTAGACCACCAGGGTAATCTTACTGAGAATGTGTACTATGGAAATGACTGTGCCTCAGCTTCCCAAGAAGAGAATGGTTTTAATTCTCCAATCCTCTTGCCCCTTTTGACTTACAGGACATCTCCTTGGACACTGTGTCACTAGGTTCTCCACTCAGTGTCATCCATCTCATACCTGCTCACAGCAGCGGAACAGGCATCCCACTTCCTGACGGTGAAGCTGGTGAGGTGAGTGCCCTCCATGTGAGAGAGTCTACCTGTTCTTCTTTGATGCTGGCGTTAGTCATGCAGGTGGGGCAGGTAAGCAGGGGTGAGCCTTCCCAGCAGAGCCTGGCATCAGAGCACAGTCCCTAGTGAAGAGCTAGAGGTCCCACGCCTGCCTTCAAGCCCATTCTGTTCTGCGGAGAGCAGAGAGGTAGTGGTACATGATGCACATGGTCCTGGGGAACATTTTTCACCATAGCTGGGTATTGTTCAAGGTGTTTTACTCATGTACCCACTTTTGGTTCCCACCAATCTTAGATGTAGAATGTATTAGGAGACATGAGCTTCTGTCTTCCCAGGAGGAAAGGAAAGAGTGAGACTTTGGTGACTGCACACAGATGGAGGTGGCCTTCAAGTTTTTTTCGAGGGGCAGAGTGGACCTCCACTGGTAGGCCAGTGGGGAAGGCTGTGCTCAGGGTCCAGCATTAATGGAATCATGATGTTGCGGTTGGAGCCACATAGCGAAGAAGCAGCCCTGCAGATCTCTCTTCCATAATGGCTGACACACAAGGATGGTATTTATGCCTCTTGAAAGCGCATGTTAAGTGGTAGATATTTATGAAAAAGGTTCCAAGGAGTAAATGTGTCCATCAGTCAACCTGGAATTCTTTAGAGCTTCTAAGATGGCTTTAAATTAGAGCCAATTTTCTTCTTGCCTTCTGCCTGCTTCAGTCCCCCTCCCCTGCTTCCTCTTAGAAAAATGAAGTGTCAGAGCAGGAACAAGCCCAAGCGGGAGGTGGAAATACCTTGTACAAGAGTCCACATGGTAAGGCAGGCCTGTGGGGCTTAGTCCCTTGACTTTGGGCCTCCCCTGCGTCACACTGTTCTGAGGATGGCAGAATGTGGAGCAGTTCAGGGATCACTCAGTCTGATTTCATCCCAGCCACAGCCGTCAGCAGTTCTGCCCTTAGTTTGCTTGGGGCAGAGGATGGCGAGTGATAAAAACACATGTGCACACTGACCTGAATCTGGGCTCAGCAGACGGGAGAGTGAATGTCAGTATTGGTAAGGGAATCACAGCAGATGGGAAAAGAGAAGGCCTAGGGAGGCTGAAGTTTCTCTCGGCAGGTGATCAGAAGGACAGTATACTCTTGGATAATTCTTTTTTTAAGGTTTTTTTGAGACAGGATCTCGCTTTGTAGTTCAGGCTGGCCCTGAGCTCAGCCTCAACCTCACATCACAGCAATCCTCCTGCCTCTGCCTCCCGAGTGCAGGGATTACAGGCGTGAGCCACCATGCCCGGCACCATGGTATGTGGTACTGGTTGCTGCTGGGGTGAGTCTCCACGCCCAGTATTGTTATGTGGTTTCTGGGGATCGAACCCGGGTCCTTGTGCTTGCAAGACAGGCACTGGAACCACTGAGCTATATCCCCGGCCCTGTTGGAGAATTCTTATGTCGGGGTCTATCTGGAAATTATTGTTGACTTTCGAATGGGCAGTTTGAAGATCAGAAATGAAACAGGCATTTACTGCACAGTCCTTATCCTTGGTATCAAAGTCCGCTTTGCTTCTAATTCCCTATCCGGCCTTCTGTGAAACATAATGCCATTGGCCATTCATGTCTTTCTTTGTGAGAGAAAGGATGGCGGTGTCTGTTGCCCACTTTCTATTTTGTGAGTTATCAAAGGACGTAGATGATGAAAGTAAAGGGGCTGCCTGTTTTAGCTGCCACTGAAATTCTGCTTCCTCTTGGCTTTTGGGATCCACTTAAGGAAAATAGTCTGAAGGGTGGAAAGAACCACTGTACAGAGAGAGTATCTACAACATTACTTATAACGGTGGAGATTTGGATCGACCTGAGCACACAGTATAGGAGGACAATGAAATAACAAGAATACCAGATTGATGGAATATTATGTAGTGCTTAAAAAAATAGAAAGGTCAGTAAGACAGGAAACCTTTACATATACAGTGAACACAATGTCTTTACCTTAAAAATGTGCTCAGCAAAAAAGTCTACAAGAAAGCCCTCCAAGGGACGACAGTTGGGTATGAAGAGTGTAACTGTGGATATTTCTTTCCACTGCTTAAAACTTTTCGTATTGCTTTATTGTTCCTATAAATTTTTTAAAAGCCTTAACTGAGCCAAGTTAAATAATGATCATTCTGCTCTTTGCTGTTTCCAGGGTACCACATTTGTGGCCTTATCCTGAATTAAATCTTTTAATCAACAATCTCTAAAGCAGATTTGGCTCATTGCTTCCTTCTCTGTAGTCCAGGGTTGTATTCTGTGCCCTGGCTGTTCATCCTAGTCCTGTAAACTGATTGGGGATTTTAATTTGAAGAGAGATACTACCCCACTTGGTCCCAGTGGTGTGGGAGAAAAGACTAGGGGTGGGGCTTTGCAGCTTTGGGTTCCTCGTTGATGAAGTTTCAGCACTTTGTACCTCCAGCACGCACACACACACACATATGCATGCATGAAGGCAAACACACACTCACTTATACCCTAGGTCAACAATGGCCCAGGGCAACCCTGTATCCTCCTGGTTTCTTGTCCTGAAATGGTTGTTCTCTAGTACCTCAGGGCGGGACATTGCATTCTTAATGCCAATCCTTCCTCTGCTCACATATCCTTTACTGCCTAATGCCGGCTGAAGCCAAGTACGTGGACAGCAGTATATCCTAAATCAGCCTCATTCATTTGGCCATGCACTGGGAAGTCTTGACACATCTTTATTTGAGATAAGGGTTTGAATTTAAGTAGTTTATCTAGCAGAGGATTTCAGGAAGCACCAGAAAGAACTAGATGAATGGGCAAAGAAAGTATGCTGTTAAACTCATTAGCAACATGAGAGTCTTTGAGACAACCAAGCCAGAGTCGTCCTCTTAGGGTAGGAGCTTGGTATATGCACACTCTTTCTGCCAGTCATTAATGGAACAGTGTTCCTTGTAAGGACTTAGGTCCTGGATCCTCTGGAAGGTTCCAGTGGCCAAGTAAAAACTCCGGCTGACAGACGCAGATGCTCCCAGTTTAAAGTCAAGCTGCTTTACCCTAAGATTACAAAGCTTGAGGCACAGGCCACATCTCTGGCCATGTGAGCTGTAATATTTTTCCCTAAACACTATGAACGTTGCCAGGTACTAAACTGAAGATAACCAAATTCATAACTCTGCACTGCATCGCACACCAGTTACACCAAGCTGACAACTACATTAAATAGCACAACATCCCAATATTATGAGAGAACTTTGTGAAACATATTACTGTATACTGCCAATATCTGATTTAAGTGGCCCAACACAAGTGTTGTGCAGCTGTATAGTTTGGGATCCAGCATTTTAAGAGTCTGGGTGTGTAATAAAATTGATGTGTATGGTGGCCATGTCTGCCCCTTTGTCTGAATTATTCCAGTTATTTTTCTAATACACTGAAAGTTTTTAAATGAAAAATAAAAGATTTTAAAAGAAGAATTCACTGAGAAAAAGCATTTAACATCATCTGTATCAACCTATGGTTTATGTTTGTACTATGATTTAATATTAATGCTGGATTTACTATACAGACACTTGTGCCAGAGGATGGCAGAGAATTTCAGTAGTTATGGCTTTAAGCACTGTGATAAATGTTCTGTAATAATCACCTTTATACTGAAATACTCCACCTCCATTAAAGATTTAGAAAGCTCTTCATCAAAATATTTTCTCAGTTGAGAGATGGGATAAGATTGTGCTGACATTTGAACTTAATTTACTTATTGTTGCATGAGTTCTTTTTTCTCCTCTAAGCATAGAGCAATAGTAGCAATTTGAGGCATAATGCAGATTATAGAAATAGTCTCCAAATATTTAATAATTTTATTTGAATACTCCCACCACAAATGAAGGTCTTACTCCAAGAGATGATTTTAAAATGTTCATGTGGCAGACTCAATGGGGTTTAGCAACTCCAGTCCATATGCTGTGAGTTATGATCATGTTAGAACTTGCACAGAAAGACTTGAAGATCCTGACCTTTGAGAGAAATGAGACCATCTCCCTTCATACTGCAGTGTTCCGTGAAGACTGGAGTGACAGATCCCTGTTGCACACCTGTTGCCTTTCCCAGTGCATGTGACAGATGCCACTGAATGATCGCAGAGCTCGTGTCCCACTTGACCATGTGCCCTGCTTTGCTGCTGCCTTGCATCAAGTGGCTTTGAAGCCCATGGACTCACCCTGTGCCGGAGCTTTTAACTTGGTCAGTGAAAGCAGCTGTCATAGTTTCACTTGCAGAAAATCAAAGATGAACTAAAGAAGCAGCTGGCTTGATCACCTCGTGCCTCTCCAGCCACCCCTGTGTCATGCAGATGAGAATTCCTCAATTTGTCAATATTTGTCTCCCTTCTTTTTTTCTTCTGTCATGTGAATTCTGACGTTTTCATTTCTTCTTGATTTCTTTTCCTCTTGCTCAGATTAAGCAAATAACTTAAAATTATGTGCTGTCCTCTCTCTTTTAAAGTTTAATTGAAGTCTTTTGAATTATTGGAAATACATTAAAATTTGATTATTTTTCCTGCCACTCCACGAGGACTGCTCTTCAGTGGGTCCCCTATGACGTCCATGTTAGCAAACCTTGCAAACATTCTGTTTGTATTTCCTGCACAACATGCAACCCCTCAGCCCATCCCCACCCTGTGAACTGTTCTTTCAGGATTTTCCTCTCCTGTCCCTTCAGTGATTCCTTTCCCTGCTCCCTTTCCATGGCAGGCATGTTCCGAGGAAAATGGGGGACATTCTTCTCTTGGCCTCCTCTCCTCTATCATTTCACCCTCTTTATTTCCCACTCTGGTTTTTATCTCTTTCCTTTGAGCAGATACTTTGTACATTCTTATCTCCATCTTCACTCCTCCTTACCTGGAAGCCTGTTGCATGATTTCTCTTGTGGCTTCCAGACACATCCAGAGAGACCCATCCCATTTGTTCTAGGTGATTCCTTTATTCTCCAGGCCTCCTAAACACTTTCCCCATCAGGCTAATTCTGCTACCTTCTTGGAATCATGGGTAATTGATACAAGCTTGTCAGAAAGCTGCTGTCATAGATATTCAAATGTAAAACAGGATCACAAACCAAGAACTGTTCCTTAGAGCTTAAAGCAAAACAATATTTATATTAATCTTTTCATAATATTTTATTAATCTCTAGTAATCTTTTAATGTGTTTTAGTATTATCTCTCATATTTTGAGAGTTGCTTGGGCCTCGTGAAGCAGTTTTTGCTCTGGGTCTCTCATTCGGTGGCACTTAGGTGAGGACTGCAGCCAGAGACACATGAAAGGGTTCCTGATTTAGTGGCTGGCTGGTAGATGGCAGTGACTGGTGACCTCAGCTGGGATGTTGGCTGGGCTGCCTTTTCCTGTGGCCTGGATCTCTTCCCACTGTGGCAGCTTTGCTCTGTGAACACATATCCCAAGATCACCAGGCGGATGTTGGCTTACCTCTTGTGACCCTCATAACTCTCATAGCATTGCTGTCACCATATTTACTGACCTGCCTGGCTTCAAGGAGATGGACACAGACCCAGCTCCTAGGAGTTATGACACTGTCACAGTGGAAAAAGAGCATGTGGGCTGGGGAAAGTGCTATGGAACAATTGGAAAATACTCCTTCCCACAGTCCCCACCATGTCTAAGAAAACTAACCTAAATGCACTGAAGGTTTCTGTTTTTCACCTTTTTAAAAATAGCTAATATACTAATAACATGTGAAAGTTAAGAAAAAAATAGATCTAAATATATACAAAGTCTTCACTTATGCTGTATTCTTTGAGAGTTAACATACATTTTTATACTTAAATCTTTTTACACAAAACAGTATTCTGTATTCATTGTTTTTGCTTTTGCTTCTTTTTGTCTAACAGTGTTTCTGGGAATGGTTCCTTATAACCACGTAAGGGGTCTCTCTCACACTCTCACTATATTCTTCTCTCTTCCTTGCTCTCATCTCTCTCCCTCCCTCGCTGGCTCCCTCTCTCTGGCCCTCTGCCCACATCCTTGCATTGGACTCTATGTACAGTTTTACCTTGGCCTATTTGATTGGTTTTTTATGGGTGGCATGAGCTGCTTCCCGCACATTGCTGTCAGAGACAATACTATAGCAAGTGGCTTACACTTGCCCTCTTTCACGTGAGGGAATACATTAGGAAGCCTCTCTCAAAAGCCCAGGCCAATGTGGGCATCCTCTTCCCACATCCCCTGCACTTCCTCCCAGCACAGTGTTTCCCAGGCCTCTTCCCACTAGACAGGGCTCCTAGAGGTCACAGCCAAGGCCACAGTAGCTTATTTCCTCCCTGCCCTGCTCAGGAAGCAGCTGTGTCCATACTGTAAAATGAATTCTGAGCAAGAAGTGAGGAAAAGGACTGTGTACAGGCAGTGCGGTGGCTTGTATTCTTCTTCCAGTGGCATCGTAGTGGCAGTTACCACATCAGGTTTGGTTCCTCCCTCAGGTTGTCTTTGGATCTATCTGTTCTTTAGGCACAGACAGGGAGGGTGGAGTCCAAGGCCAGTTTTTATGCAGCCTCCCAGGTTAGCCTGGGTTGATTCTCACCACTTATCCCATTCAGAATAGCAGAGCAGGGCTGTGTGGTAGAGGACAACATGGACGGTGGTCATCCCACATACTAAGATATCCTTCATGAACTGCTGTCTCAAAGAAAGCCCAACAGAATGGAATTTTCACTTTGTGAGAAAAAAGTCTTTAATCACAATCTTTTCTTGCTTCTTTTAGGAAATATATTCTTTAATGTAGATTATTTTTGTTAAAGGAAGAAGACCAAACTGATATTCCCAAGCAAGATTTGTAGTCATGCTTTAAAGGAGGACTGCCCTGGCACTGTATGTTCAGGGATCTTTCTGTTGTGAGACATACAACACCTAAGTTAGATTAATAAATAAAGAATGTGGCTTTTATAGAAAAATTTCTGGGTCTGGCTGGGGATTTAACTCAGTGGTTCCGGCGCCTGTCTTGCAAGCACAAGGAGCTGGGTTTGATTCCCGGTAACCACATACAATACTGGGTGTGGAGACTCGTGCCCAGCAGCAACCAGTACCACATACCACAGTGTGGGGCGTGGTGGCTCACGCCTGTAATCCTAGGACTCGGGAGGCAGAGGCAGGAGGATTGCTGTGATGTGAGGTTGAGGCTGAGCTCAGGGCCAGCCTGAACTACAAAGCAAGACCCTGTCTCAAAAAAAAAAGAAAAACTTCTGGGTATCAGGCCCAGCTGGCTCTGGGAACATAGAACTCTTACCTCCCCTCTGGCTTCCAGCTCTTTCTGAGAGCCTGTGTATGAGACACTGTGCTGTGGGGTGCTGGAGAATACATCTTGCCACAGCCTCCCAACATACCACTGTGTTGGCTTTGTTCTCTAAGCTGGGAAGATGGCATCTAAGTTCCAGATTTATATGGAGTTTGTGGCTCCTAATCTCAGAAAACTCTTTGCCCACTGTCCAGAGTTACAATGTGTCCTACAGGGATCATATTTCCACCTCTGGACTGATCATTCTTGCTGGATGAAGTTGATTCATCTAGCTGTCATAATCACTAGATCAGCTGGAATCACAAGTAGGGTTAGCTAAGCAGTTTTCAAAATAAAAGAGATGCAATCTGAGAAGGGCTGCCCACCATGGATGGTAGTCAAATTTTGAAGTTTAAACTTTGACAAATTCCTCAATTGAAGATAGTGGCCCTGGAGTTAAGAAAACATTCATTATGCTAATCGCTCTACTTTTGAATATGTTTAAAAATTTCTGTAATAAAAAGTTATTTTAAGTACATTAAAAAGAGAAAAGGAGATTTTTTTCTGCATTAGTTTGAAAATTTTTAAGAAGCAAGCCTTGGTATCCCTATTTATTTACTGGCTGATTTTCTCACTGTTTTTCTTTTGCTTGTAAGAGAAAGCTTAATCTTTACTTCCCTATAATCTGGGGACTGGCAGGAAAACACACCACACTTAACTTTAGATTTGTGTGGTGTGCTGAGTGTGTGCAGGCAGGAGGGAAGCCGTGAAGGAGAGCCCACAGGACTTGGAATACACATAATTCTCCCTGCTGGGAAGAAGAGGTTGTCTGCACTGTGACTACAAGTCTGCATCTCCCCCTCTCATGAGCCATACTTGAGCCTGGTTCAGGGTGGTCAGGCCCAGAAAGGCTCAGTAGCATTCTAGACATTCTAGCCTATCTATATAGTTAGGGGGAGGCCCAGATAGCCAGTCATGTCAGAGAGCCTTTTTCTTTTATAAGTGAGGAAGCTGAGGCCAGAGGAGTTGAGTGTTCCACGGTCACACAGAGAATTAGCAGCAGAAGTGTTGGGTTTGAAACTCATGTGCTGATCCTGTATGACTTTGAGTAAGCTCCATCATCTCTCTTAATTTGTTTCCTTACCCACGATAGTAGGCAGAATAATGACCCTCGCCTATATGTCCCCACCTGCACCTCTTAGTATGCTTGGTTACATAGTATGAGGACATGGAGGCTGCAGATGAAATTGAGATTGCTAATCAGCTATTTTAAGATAAGGAGAGGATCCTGGATGACCCAGATGGCCCCTCTAATCACAAGGTCCTTTGCAAGTGAAAGAGGAAGCCAAGAGATGCAGTCTGAGAAGGACTGGCCACTGCTAACTGGGAGGGTAGAAGGGGCCCAAGCCAAGACATGGGGTAAAGAAGCTGTACAAGGCAAGAGACAGGTCTTGATTGTAATCCCTCATGGACTTCTGACTTGGCAAACTGTAAAATGATAAAGTGTGTCTTGTAAACCACTAGGTTTGGGATAATTTATTACAGCAGCCGTAGCAAAGTATTACACCTCTAAAGAGGAAATGATCATGCCTACTTCAAGAGATTAGTTTACAGTAAGGGAGGTAATTCTCAAAATTATCAGCAAAGATGCTGAGGAGTACAGACTTAATAGACAGAACCTTAATGGTGGACAGGGCGGGTCATGGTGGACAGTGGCGGTCATTAACACAGAGAGAAAGAGAGTGGCTATGGAAAGGGTCTTAGAAGATCCAAAGTCAGTGCTTCTGGTGAGTAGGTGGCCAATAAGAGGCAGTAGCTGGTCCAGTTGGGTGGGAATCCCTGTGCTCCAGAGGGAGTGAGGCTTTCTGCTTCTGCTTCCTGAGCATTTCCACCCCAGGTATCTCCACTTTTAGCAGAGCTGGGCTGGGCTGACACTATGACCTCTCACTGGGTTGAGGGCAGCCTTGGAGATCTAGAGGGATGCAGGCCTCTCCAACCTGGGGCTTAGAGCTGATCCTTCTTCTCTGGGCTGTAAAGGTTACTGTCGCCAGGGTCAATAGAAGAGCCAAGGTGCTCTTGTTGTCTGACTTCATGTGTAGCCTCCTGGACAGAACTGGTCACAGCAGTGGGAAGAGCAATAGCAACTGTCTGCTCTGACTTGGTCACTGTGATTGACAGGAGCTCGTTCCCCAGAGTGTCCAGGAGGAGGCTGTTCCTCCAGGGAATGCTCCAGCCCAGCCTCCTGCACCCCTGGGAGTAGTATAGCCCCCAGTACAGCACAGTCGCTTCTTAGGGAGCCTGTGGGGACATTCACATGGCAAACTGTAAAATGATAAGTGTGTCTACTTCAAATTACCATAATGGTGTCTCTGCTTTGTTTTTCAAAATATATACACTAACATTGAATTGCCATTAGATGATATTAAGGCATTTTTGTTCATCATTGTTCATTTTGTCTGATGTAATTATGATTTTGTGAATAAGCAAGGAAGTGTCCTTGTTTTAGGATGTGTCCTTTATTTTTAAAGTGTTTAAAAACAAAAATGTGATGGTGTTTATAAGGGACTTTAACTGCTTCCAGGGACTAAGTATGGAAACATCTGGAAGCCAGTTATGTGATAGTACATGACACTGCTTCCTCCACTTTTCTGCATGTCACTTTTTATAAAAAGGCTCTTTGCTGAGGATTGAGCCTACGACCTTCACAGTGAGCTGCATATCCCTTTTTAATTTTTTTTTTAAATTTTGACACAAGATCTCGCTAAGTTGCCAGTCTATGGGCTCAAACTTCCTGCCTTAACCTCCCAGGTTGCCTGCATAATAAAAAGTTGTTTAAAGAGACACTCCTTGAGCCCTTAGAGTTTACTCAGACTGAAGAACAGCCAGCCCTACCTTACAGAAGACTATAATAGAAGAGGCATTTTGATTGTGACAGTGCCAGGTTGGAAGCAGAGGCAAAGAACAGCTGGGAGGGGCAGGGTCAAATGGGAATCGGACACCAGCCCTGATCCAGGACCCCCATCACACAGGAGCTTTGGTTGAGCTGTTTTGGTGGGTGAGATCTAAATGGTCCAAAGCCTTTGTGTTGGGGAGATGAATGGATTGTGAGGTGCCAGCTGACTTGATGTAGAAGACCTTAATTGGAAGATGCCAGTCAGAGGAACAGGACCTGGTAGGGTGTGTCTCCCTCCCTTGTTCCACCCAGCAGGAACACCATGCTATGAGCAGCTGTCCTGCTTCGTGCCCCTCTGCCATCCTGCCTTATAGCATGAGAGAAAATAAACCACTCTTCCTTAAATTGCAAGTGTCAGATACTTTGTCCCACTGATGAGGAAAGTAGCTAAAACAGCTGGGTATAACCAGTCTCGAGTCAAGTACATAAGAGCTGGTGAGTGAGTCTTCTTCAATGCCTGACCATTGAGGGATTCGTTAGGGAGTGCAACTCTTTCCATAGACAGGAAGGCCTAGTTTTCTTCTGTAGCACCAGAGTTCCCTTGCTGTATTAGTATACAAAAGAGGACCATGGTATTTTGTCAGACTTCTTCTGACAGTACATACTTCTTGAGAGGTATTGTATTTGTCATTTCAGATTCCTCAGCGTGTTTTTTTTGGGGGGGGGTGGGGTCTATAATCTTTTTGGTTTTACATGAAAGTTCATTTTTCAAACATTGCATTGGAACAGATAATCAGTTTCTCTGATCTCATTCTTACATTGTATTTTCTCTTATCAAAATTGCCAGCAGTGAAGAGGAGCAGCACTTGGAGTGTTGTTTTTCCCTTATCTTCTCTAACTTGAAGGTAACATTATTGCCAAGGACTTTGCCAAATCTGAAGTCCCACATTAAGCATCTTTTAAAAGAGACATCACTGCTAACCAAGAGCCTAAGGTTTGTAAAATAGTAGTTTAGCTCTCTGAGTACAGTGTTATCCTGCAACCCAAACAGTGTTTCTTTACTGTAATCCTTTCGACATATGAACATATAACCAGTAACCTGTTAGTGATCATTTCATAAATTCTTGGGGAAATGAATTGTATCAGATCAATATGTCCATAGATGCATAGCATTTTCTGAGCTGTGAGGGACTTTAAAATGAATCTGGTACAGCTCTGTTAGTGGAGGAAACATTCATTTTAACTGCATAGTCAATTCTCAATTAACAAGGGTAATGGAGTGGAAGGAGGTCACTGATAATCAAAAATCATGGTGAAAATGAGATTATCGTCAACACTCTGTTTCCTGGAGGCTGATTAACTGGATTGTGGATTAATTGAGGTTAAGAAACAGCAGACTCTAGAATGTCATCCCTTTGGTAATTGGCCAGCCACTCCTGGTCACCTGATACCCACCTTCTCTGTCCCAGGGAAGAATAGGATCTTTCTGGGGCCAGATCAGAGAGCTAGTGGACCTTGGTTGGATGGGACTGTGATGGTCAAGATCTCAGTCTTGGGAGACGGCACTTAGGATTGTCCCACCACCAAGACCTGGAGCAGTAGATCCAAATGCCAATCCTCAGAACCACCTGGATTTGTTAGGCTCCTGCTTGCTTCCCCAGCCCCAATTTCTCATTGAGTAGATCTGGAGTGAGACCCAGGAGCCAGACTTTCTAACAAGTGCTAAGAGCTGCTGCTGGTCCTTGAAAATCGCTACACTTTAAAACATGTTTTCATCCCAGATTGCACATTAGAGCTGCCTGGGGAGCTTTTACAAACTACCACTGTGCAGATATACCTGGACCGATTGTCCAAGAAGCCTGGGACATGGCGCAAGGCAGAGGCCGTGTTAAAGCTCCCTGGGCAATTCCATTGTGCAGCCTGATAGACAGCCCGGCGTATGCTTTCCATATCTCAGACATCTGCTATGGGCTTGGGCATTTTTTTCTTATCTTTACTCCCTTGTATATTTGATACATTTACTTAAATCAAGGTTTTTTCAGATAAATAGATTTATTTTATAGGCAAACTATATACTGTATATACAGTATACTATATACTGTACTATATCTCTTTCATGTAGGAAAACTAGTGCCACAGGCCATCGGTGGGCCATGTCCCTGAACACAGATGGACTGTCTGTTAACATTGTGTAAGTTGTATCATAGAACTGTCTCGTGCCCCATGACACTTTGGAAGTCTCTACTCTAGAACTTTGTGCTTTTCAATCTTTTTTCTATGACATATTGTGACATATATTGTATGTGTTCTCCATACTCTCTCACGGGCTAAAGACTGCTATACTGACCTTACCAAAGGTTACTCCTGCCCACAAAACAAACAGATTTGAATGCCAGGGAGAGCAGCTACAGTATGCCTCTTCATTCAGTAATCATCTTTATATTCAAAAGTAACTCAGCAGTAGGAGAATAAGCTGGTATAGCCAAATACTAGAATACTAGCAGCTAAAAAGAACAAACAGCAGATATGCAGAGAAATTCCTCTCAGAGGAATCGCAGAGCTTTGTGCAAAGCGAAACCAGATATAGAGGATGACAATGTAGGGTTCCATTCATACTTAATGTTCTAAAATAGGTGGAGAGTGTCGCAAAGTAGTTGTTTGAGGGAGGAAGACATAGAAGTGAGTGAGATGGACAAAGAGCTCTGGGGCCAAGGGAATTCTCTATATGTTGATAGGGGTTGGAGTGACATGGGTATGCATTTGTCAAAATTCATCAAAAGGTGCATTTTACTGT
The DNA here is from genome assembly GCA_004026965.1 of Petromus typicus. Classification (NCBI taxonomy): domain Eukaryota; kingdom Metazoa; phylum Chordata; class Mammalia; order Rodentia; family Petromuridae; genus Petromus; species Petromus typicus. The sequence goes on from PVIR01002598.1 coordinate 64,431, forward strand.
ATGTTCAAAGTGAGGGAAACTATGCTAAATACGTACTAACCTCCAATCAGTGATATGCATGTGAAGGGCTAAGTGTGGTAATGTATCTGTAAAGGGAATCAAAATATAAGCCAGGTTAATGCATGGCTAGAAGAGCATATATACAACAAAACATAAGAAAATATTAACTGTAGGAATTAGGCAGTACTTATTTAAGTGCTCACTTTGAAATTCTTTCACTTTTGTTCTATGATTCAAAATCTTTTATAACAAAAGTTGGGATGACATTGACATCTACACTGAAAACAAGTACTTCACCTGCATGCCCGAGCTCTTCAGGATATGCCCCCCCAGAGGGTCTTGCCAGGGATGGCTCCTCACAGTAGAGAGGTGGACAGAGGTTGGGCAGGGTGAGACAGGAGTGGGAACGGGTCCTACCACACTGTGAGAGAGGACTGAGTCTGAGCTCCCCTGTGATCCATCCCACCAGAGGGGAGCTTTGGTTGAGCTGTTTTTGTGGGTGAGATCTAAATGGTCCGAAGCCTCTGTGTTGGGGAGATAAATGGATTGTGGGGTGTCAGCTGACTTGATGTAGGAGTTGACCTTGGTTGGAAGATGCTAGTCAGAGGGGGAGGAGGTGTTTTCTTCCTTCATCTTGCTGAAACCAGAGATCTCCCACACAGTGAGCCCTGGAAGAAGAGAAGCCAGGTAAGATGTGAACTGAAGATGCTTTATGCACTTTGCCTCAGAGAGAGCTGCTTCCTGAGCTCCTCCCACCACCTCAACCCCAAAACATGCCATCCCTGATTTCTTACTCCCTGTCCTGAGGCTAGAGCATGTTGATTATAGTACTGGGTGAGCTTACTGTGCTGGGGACCAGGCAGGTTCTCAGTGGGCAAGATGGCTTCCTGTACCGGCAGGGCACACTTGGAAGGGTACCCATTGTAACACTCTGACCTGGGACCTGAGGCACCACGTGGGCTGCAGAATCTCCCATCCTCAGCACAACCCCATGGCACAACCCATCCACACTGTGCCCATCACTCTCCCAAGTCAGACTTATAACACAACATGCAGCTGCACTCCAAACCCCCTCATGGCACCACTCACATAGACCCTACACATGTGATTACCACAGCAGTGTACCAGTGCAGCCCTCTGTCACTCACCCTCACCCCACATTCACAGCACACCTCCCCACGAGGTGCCCCACAAACTACTCCTCATCACACCCCACTGTAGACTCCCAGAGCACCCTTGTACAGCCCATGCTCCTGAGTGACATCTCCATGGCTCATATCCTCAACATAGCTACAGCACACTTCCCAGACACAGATGCCTGTGACACAGCTCTGCAGCCCCGAGTGAAGCCCTTGCCTAGGCCATTGGAAGAAGAGGTCTGGGAAGCCTGCCGTGGCAAAAGCCAGCCTGCATTTACCTTCCCAGCTCGTGCAGGGATCTTGAGATGCACAAGAACCATTTACTCTGAAGGGGAGAATTTTTGATTGATGTCTACAGCATGGTTTATATGCTGATTACCTCTATTGTCTCCTACAAAAATGAACGAGGCCGTCTTGAATAGCAAAGAGCTTGGGGCTTGGGTGGGAGCATCTGGGATCCTTTGGGGCTCCTGTTGGTTTCCCCATCTCCAGTGGCAGTGGACAGCAAAGCAGCCCATCCTGTGAGACCCACAGGAGCCCATACTGCCCTGGGCCGCTCCCTGGATGAGACTCCAGCTTCAGGGTCCCATCAGATACAGGCTTATTGTAATTCTCTGTACTGTGTTTGCACAGATTAATGATGGCACACAGGGCAGTGTAGGTACAGGCACAGGTTCCGCCAAAATACGAATCTGTACAGAGTGCCCACCATATGGTGCACTAACTCTTAGCTATTGTTATTACTGTTATTGATTCATTGTGACTATGATTTATTATTGTCATCCATGTGGATTTAAAATGTGAAAACATAATATTTGGAATTTCTGCAGCTGCCACAATAGAATTTCTTGATTTTATCACAGATGGCATTTGAACATTTAAGCAACTGCTTGTTTTTCCCATGTCCGACTTTTCCTCTAAAATGAGTTCTTAAGAACCAGGACTGTATCCTCCACACCTCTGTCCTCAAGATTGATCACACTGGCACAAGAGAGATGTTAGAATCTGGACAGTCAGCGCCATGGCATAATTTCTCGACAAGCAGGTCATCCTGTTAATAATGCTGATCGCTCATCCAACCTGCACTTCTGAAACAAAGCCACCAGCAGCACTTTCAAAGCCATAGTCACATTTCATTCACACGCTACTCTGTCAGTCAATGTTACATGCCAATTAAATGGGGCATTAAGCTGCCACTAGATCTGCAACTCTGCCAGGTAGAATCTTTTTTCCTTCAGTCAGTGACCCGAGTTCATTACCTTCCATCTCTTACCAGGGTTTGTCCTCAACTCCCATCCGCATCCATAGCCACCAGGCAGACACTGCCCAGGTCTTTCTGTAGAGACCAAGGTGCCAGGTAGCATGCCAGATTCCAATCAGTACGAGTGTGTGTGGCAGTTGCTGATGTGCATCTACATTAGTGACATTCTTGCCTTTAAAACTTCCTCCTAGAAGCAGACAAAGCAAAAGTTACTACCCAGCAACCTAAAGCAGCCCAGTTTTCAAGGAGTTGCTCTCACTGCTGCGGAGCTGCTGCCAGGTGAGCTCTCCCTGGCTTGCTGCAATCTGGGCCATGTTAGGCAAATGGATTGCGGTGAGCACACGCGCCCTCTGGAAGGTCTAGTCTGACACAGCCTACAGCTTGCCTTTCATTTTTCAGACTCTTGCTATTTTATGGCCATGGGCAAAAAAACTCAGTGATGCTTACTTCTTTTCTCCCTCTGTGGCTGGGGCACTTTAGTAATTTAAAACTGCTTCTTCTTCTTCTTCATCTAGAGAAGTAAAAATAATTATAATAGAAAATGGGTAATTTGCAGCTACAACGCCAGGCTGATAATCAAAAACTTGTAAATGGAAACATGAGCATATGTTTATCACTTCCTGAAATTAGAATGCAATTGAAAGTAGCTGTGGCCTCAGAGAGAGGACATTATGGAAGGGAAAGCAGGCCTTTTTGTTGGTTGGAGACCTGCCTGCTAATGAAGCTTTTAAGTCGCTGCTGCCTCGGGAGCAGTGAATAAAGGGAGGCAGCCCGAGAACTGCTCAGCTCTTCTGGGGCTCTCAAGTAGTCACCTGTGGATCGGTCACTGCCCTATGTAAAACCATGCAGGGCCTCTGCAGCCACTTCCGTCAAGACCAAGTTGTACCTTGTCAATGTGCCATGCAAGGCCCTCAGCTCTCAAGCTGACTCTCACTAAGTCTTAGCTGCTCCATTGGCCTTCTCCCAGCCCTGACATGCCTCCTGGCCTCTCACATTCCCAGGCTGCTGTAAATACCAGCTCATTTACCTGCCTCATTCCTATTCACCCTTCAAAACTGAAAACATGTTGTTCCTCCCAAAACTCCTCCCTCACTCTGCCTAGGCTGAGGGCCTTCCTCTGTGCACCCAGACTCCTCTCCATGTATACCAGCTCTTGCACCCGGAGTTGTGACCATTAGTTGACTTGTGAGCCTCCATGCAGGAATGTGGCTTAGCCTTCTCTCTTCCTTATGCCTGCCACATTGCCTCACACTTGGTAGATGCTGTTCAGTGTTTCAGAATAAAGGGATTATTAATGGCAACTAAGGCTTTAACATGATTTTAATGTTTGTCTTTGAAAAAAGACTGTTATGACATAGGCCATTGATAAAGTAAATCTGAAATTGCATGCTGAAGCTAGCTGAGATATGTGGACCATCCATATCCACATTCATATTTGCACTGAACTAAGGCTGGGTCTGGAAGGAGGCCTGTCCCCTCTTCATGTCAAAAGCAAAACTGACCCAGATATTATGATCTGGCCTGTCTAACATTCATTATGCCACTATGCTGTAATCAAGGCAGTAATGTGTTGGCTGCTTTTCATTATATTTTTGTGTTATTAGAAGGAACAGAGGGTATACAAATGATCTCAGGAAGCCAGTCTTACTAATGAGTTATTTGCAAGCTCTGAAAGCAAGTTGATTCCATTTGTGCACTTGTTGTGGAACCCAGAATCCAGCTGGCTCCCCGAGTGGATCTGGTCTGAGTCAGCTCCAAGCACCCAGGTGAGCAGAGGCACAGCGTTCACATTTCAGCCAGTCGCTGGCTTGAGGGTTGATACTTTATCTGTAGATGAATTACATTATGCTTAGCTCTTCAGTCATATACATTTCATGCCAGAAGAAAAAAGGAGTTAGGTGTAGCTCCTGCTGGATGGGTCTGGCCCATCAGACAGTGGATGGGGAGATTCCAGATTCATCCTCGTCTTAAGAGCAGTTTGAGGGCCAGGGAGTTAGTTCAGTGGTTCCGGTGCCTGTCTTGCAAGCGCAAGGGCCCGGGTTGATTCCCCGGTAACCACATAACAATACTGGGCGTGAAGACCCACACCCAGCAGCAACCAGTACCACATACCACAGTGCCGGGCGTGGTGGCTCACGCCTGTCATCCCAACACTCGGGAGGCAGAGGCAGGAGGATTGTGATGTGAGTTGGAGGCTGAGCTCAGGGCCAGCCTGAACTACAAAGCGAGACCCTGTCTCAAAAAAAACCTAAAAAAAAAGAGCAGTTTGAGTCCCAGCCTCGGGCTCATACTGTTTGCTCTTCTAGCTTCTGCAGACTGAGCATCAGGGCCTCATGGAGAGACTGTGGACCCTGGACACCATGCACCCTGGGCAGAGCACTGAACTGGCTGGCAGAGTGCTGGGCTGTGGAATGGTGAGGCTGGACCAGAAATGTCTGGACTGCTGTTGCGCTCTGAGTCGGGTTTAGAGTGGTTGCTGACAGTGTCACTCAGGCAGTAAGTGAATTGAAGTAAGTGTGGAGGGGTGTGTGGATGCCCTGGGTCTGCAGGAAAAGTTTCTGTGCTCAGATATGGTTGGGCTCTGGGGAGTCCTGTCAGTCCATTCAGCCAGTGTGTCCTAAGCCCCAGGACTCTGCCAGAGCTGCGCTAGGCACAGAGGTCAACAAAGCCTTGAACTGAGCCTTCTCCCCTCCTCTTCCCTCTTCTGCTTGTGTACCATGCTCACCGGGTTGGCTTTGGTTCTATGAGAGGTGCCAGCTATGTTTGTTGATACAGTTGTGTAACTATTAAATATTGCATGCACTGTGAACGATGAGCATGAAAGGAAAGAGTGAATTTTTTTGAGAACGGAATTGAATGCTTTGGGAAGATTTAAGGTGAGAGCAGACCTCTGTGCTTTCCCCAGGTGGTTTTGGTGTAGTAGTGGGCTGCAAAAGGTCAGTGGAGGTGGAGCCAGGGGAATTGAAACTTCAGATAGATTCCACCCTCATGCCGCGTCTCTTGATTCTTTGAGCACCTTCTCTATCTACAAGAAACTGGGAGGATTGTTGCTGATGGATGGGGTTTATAAAAGCTCCAATCCCTACTCCAAAAACAAAACCTTGGCTCTGTATCAAATCACCTACTTGAGTAAGTTTTAATTTAAAGCTAGAGTTCACTTAGACATTTTAAATGATTCCTTGCTGTAACCATTTGTTTCTGCTCTTCCAGCCAGGCCTGCCGGGTAAGCAGGCCTTGGCTGCAGCTGGGTGCTGGACACCACCACGGTGGGGCTGGGGGGTCAACAGCCAGAAGCTAATTCACAGTCCGCTGTGCTTACTAACTTGTTTGGACTGTAGCCTGGGGACAGAGGAGTGGGAGATGAAGGACATGTGGCAGCTGTAGCGTAAGAGTAAAATTCAAAGGAGAGCTTGGCTTTGACATCACACACAAAATGAAGAGGCAGAGAGGCCAGAGAGAGACTGAGGCAGCAGACAGACAGGATTTGGTGGTGGGAGAACTGAAGCAGGTGGGGGTGGAAGGAGCAGTGACTCCCAGCAACTGGCTGTGTGATGGTTCTCTTCGTTTACAGGACACTGGAGGAGGCCATGTAGGTACCCAGAGGAGGTGGGGATTTCAAGCTTTAGAAATTGTAACAAAAAAGTAAGGAAATAAATTTTATGTATATGGGGGGTAGGGCTATGGGAAAAAATGAGAATCAAGTTGTGTCTTATACTGGTACAAATCCCCATTATGGAATGCAATCATGATGTGTATATTTAATGTACCAATAAAGATTAAAAAAAAAAAAGAAAAGCTGTAGGGGAAGGAAGGAAGCACGTGACTCCAGGCCAGATGTGTCGAGGAAATGGGTCCAAGAGACTTCCATCATCTATTAGCAAGTTTCACTGAGCAACTTCTCTGTACTAGTCTATAGACCAGGAACAGGAGGGTTGAGGGTGCTGGTCCCGGAACAGGGAAAAGGCCAGATGCCAAGATGTTGGATACTGTGAGGCCAATAAGGCATTGGGCACCCTCCTTCAGGTGCCATCGGCAGGGCGAATAATGTGGAATGAGGAGCCACAGTCACAGAAAAAGTGCATCATGAGGTGTTTCAGAAGGTGGCAGAGAGAGGTGAGCAGGGTGCCAAGGCTGGACTGAGAGGTGAGAAACCTGCCTTAGGAGGTGGAGGCGAAGAGGGGAACTGATGGAAAGGTCAGGCCAAAAGGAGGACTCTCAGAGGACGTGGACGTCGGGGTTAAAGGGTTTTGTGATTCAAAATGCAGGTTATCTCATTACTGGCAGAACTCTGATTTAGAAAAATGACAGCCAAGAACTTGCTGATAAATGTGTGTTTGATGGCTCAGAAAATAACAACTCCAGTTCATAAAAGCATTTTATACATTCTGATTTCTATTATATTTGAAGTGAACAGTGTTTTTTATAATTACCAAGATTTTAACAGTACCACCTTTTTCATTATTTCATAACACATTGAGAGGTGTAAGATTTTCCCTTCCCTTGAAGTGTGTGTGTGTGTGTGTGTGTGTGTGTGTGTGTGTGTGTGTGTTTAAAGCACTTCTGAGTTCTATTTTATTTGCAGGATGACCTCTTAGGGACCATTTAATCCAAACAAGTATTTTTATGAAATGGAGTAGATGTGGGAAATGACAGAATAACACCAATAAGGTGACATTTATGAAGCATTGATACCTTGAACTTCTGGCATTTTCCCTCTTCCTTCTGTCCCCTAACATTTGGACTTCACTGTTTCAATTAAATAGGAGTAGGCTACGTTTCACGAGCCTCATTTTGGACCATTTTAATATTCTCTTGCGTGAGTATACATATCTGGTCCAGCACATTGAACTCTAGTTTTTCTTCAGTTTCATTTGCTTTTGAAAGCTGTCTGCTCTGAGAAGCAGAGCTGCATTTGGTTTTACAGTGATTCTCAGCCTCTCCCCTGGGAGGCAAGGGTTGGTGATTTATTGGATCTCGATCGATCTTCTCTCCTAAGACAAGAGCCTACAAGGTATCTGTTTACTTTCACATTCAAAATGAAAAAGGATCTAATTTGGGTTTGAGAGTTTTGCAATCCACTTAAACATAGTGTAGGTTCAAATGCAGACGTCAGAGCCATGAGTTCCCCACAAGCGCCTCTAGGGGAAATGCTGAGAAGTGTGCTGCCTCAGACAGCTGCCAGGTTCACACCTGAGTCCTGGGGGGCAGGGCCTCCCCACCGGCAGAGAGCTCCCACCTACCCCCTCCTTGCCCTGAATCCCACTTCCTTTGTACCTCATGGGTCGATAATGACGTTACCCAGATCAGACTGATTCTACAGCTTTGTTAATTCTCTCCCGGCCCCAGCCAGCTTTACATCTTGGTCCCCCCACCCCACCCCCCGCCCCCGTGCCTCACACTGGAGTACAGCTGTGAATGGTGGGGGCTCCTCCAACAGCCCCACCTGCCACAAGGCACTGATGTGCTGAGTCTCCGGGGACCCTACGCCTGGCCTGGGCACCGGCTGGCACAGGTGAGACCTGCGGGCAAGAGTCTTGCTGACAGCACTGCTACCAGCTGACTGTGAGGAGCTAGATCTTCCGCTCAGCCTTGAAGCTGAGTAGAGCAGTGAGGGCTGACCGCAGAGGGCCGGGCCGCAGTGCACGGTTCTGTGAGAGCGGTGGGGACACTGACCGCAGAGGGCCGGGCCGCAGTGCACGGTTCTGTGAGAGCGGAGGGGACGAGCCTCAGGTTGGCAGGCTCGCTGAGCTGGGCGGTGGTGCTCAGAGAGGCCTCGGTTTGCAACAGAAGGGAAGGGGAGAAGTGGCCAGAGCAGGGGCTCTGAGTTACTGCTGGAGAAGCTCTCTCAGGCCTCTGGAGATGGAAAGACCTTAAGGAAGGCCATTTTGCACCCTTTGGAGCCTGAGGCTAGGACCCTCTGGGTTATGCTGTCCTGGCGCAGACGGCCTGGGCACCTTCATTCTGGCGGCCACTTTCAAGATGCACCTGTGGTTTCAGGAGCCTTTTTCCATCCTTTCTGATGGAAAAGCAGTTCACAGCGCTTGGCAGCGGGTCAGTGGCATCGCCTGCAGATAAAGTGCGGAACGTTATTGGTTTCTGTTCTCTTAATATCACGGATGTTACGCAGACTTCCTCCACTCAGAGCAGCCTCTGGCTTTTGAATTATTTTGGCCTGGATGTATTTGGGCTCATCAATGGAGTTTTTAATCTATTTTGTTTTTATTTTATTTTTTTCCCTCAGATTGGGAAATGTACTTTCTTAAACTAAGGCCTAAAAAAAGAAAGTACTCTGATAAGAGGGAATATTTTATAGAACTCAAAGTGAAGACCATATGGTGGGCAGTTTTATTTCGTTCCAATACATGAGTTTTCATGATTCAAATATTTTATATCCTGCAGGTGTCTATTAATTATACTTTCTGTCAAAGTTCTCATATACCACATTCTAAAAAAATCATACTTAAGGTTTCTTGACAACTCTGTGCTCTTCTTGGTTTCCAAAATGTTCTCTATGTACAGCAGAAAGGTTCATATTGGATTCAACCAGCAAGTCATTTTAAATGAGCACTTTGAAGGTATCAAAGCGAGAGTTTTTTTAATTTTAAAAACTATAGTCATTTTCTCTGGCTATTTTTTGGATCTTACTGTTGAAGGGAAATCAGATCTTCCCTTTTGTAAGTGAAGTTGTAAAATTCTCCCTGAAGGGTTTCAGAAATAAGATAGTTCTCTCTGGGAGTGATGTCAGCCACTTCTGCCTTGAGGAAGGGAAATGGAGCTGAGAATTTCTTGGGGTCTTTTTGAGCCTTAATATTTCTCTGAATTTATTCCCTGTACAGAAAGGAAGGATCTTGTGCATATTCCACACTCGTCACCAAGCATCAGTCTCACTCGACCTAAGACAGGGCTCTTTGTAACCGTACAGTCTTTAGATTAAACCCAGACATCTCCAGGACCAAGAGGCTTGCCCTGGAAGGTAGTCTCACTGACCCTGAGCTGAAAGTTTCAAGCCCACAGTTTTGACTCAAGCTCTGTCATTTACTAACTGTGTAGCCTCCAGCTAAGCAACATCATCTCTTAAGCCCTTAGTTTCTTCAACTGTAAAATAGGCAGATTGGACCAGATGTTAACATTCTGCAAATGGAGGCACCATTGTTTGTTGTTTTAAATAATATAAGCCTTCTGGGTGGAGCATTTTCTCTGCTCAAAGCAAACTCCAGCTCCTGATCTTTGTGTTTTTTCTGATGATTTATTTTTAAAATATAAGAGATGAAATTTGTAATAAGAAATCAAACTGTCATGAATTCTTAAGAATCTCAGCAAATCTTGAAGAAACCTACCTTGAGATACAAACATTTCATGTTATAAGGAAGAAAAGGAACTGGTTCTTTTCATTCAGGAAAAAGGTGGTAATTTCATTAACTCAGTGTAGGCAAAGTCCTGTTGCTTTCAAAGTGTCATGTTCCTGTAGCATGTGTCTTACTGACCTTTGTCATTTATCCAGAAGGGAACAGGGCTCAGTTTCTTATCTAGAAATCACATCTCTGTGTTGCAGGTCTTGAGATGCTTTCATTCATCTCTTTAGTGCTTTTGAACTGAATGCCATGAATCAATCTGTGCTTCCTCCAGTGAAATAATGCCTTTTTGATGTAGAGTTGATCAGCCAGACGTGCTTAATCCAAATAGTTTTATAAGTAGGCTGTAATTGGGCTGTCTGATCCGTGAGCTCTCCCTTTGTATTTAGTGGAACCGAGTGTCCTTTGGGGTGCACTCTGAGGAGTGAGGGTAGGCAAGTCCTTTGCAAAGAAATCATGCCCCTCTTCCTGGACAGCAGCCCAGAGACACAGGGGGCCATGCACAACAGCAAACGCTGCAGGAACTGTTTGTTCGCTAGTGAGAAACCCATAAAATCCTGCCCTTCTGATGTTGTAAAACAACTGTTAGCAACATCCTCCTGTAGACTGTCTCAGGAAGAAATGTTCAGATTCCCCCTTTACTTTGGTCTGAAACCACTGAGTCAGTGAATAGTGATTTTGTCCATGTCCCCTGTGGAAGAGACAAAAGTTACACTAGTCTGAGCCTTTAGTCACTCATTGTCTTTTAACAGCACAGAATCAACACCAAGCGGTTTGGGGTAAAGCAGCAGGATTTTGGTCCCAACCCGTACACACTCACTGGGCTCCAGGTGACCTTAAGAAGCCACAGACAGTCTGAAGCTCTTCTTCCTCAGCTTCCTGGACAGTTTCCAGCAGATCCTTGTGCACTCATAGCACATTTTTGTTGCATTTTCATCTGCTTCTTAAAACTCTAGGAAGAGTAGAGTACTCTTCATCCAGTGAGGGTACACTCCAAGTCCCCTGATGCACAGCTAAGACCATAGATCATGCCAAGCCCGAAAACTGAATGCCTTCTTCTCTCTTAACCAAGCACCTATCACATACTGTGACTGTAACCTTTGTAGTTGAGGTGAGACAGCAAAACTAACATGAACTTTTTCTTCACATTCACAGTGGTGATTTGCTTTTACTGTATATCTTAGCAAGCTCAACATAGGTTTTTTTGGTTAAGTTGAAACTTTTTATGTTTTACTTTAAAGAAGTACTCTCCAGCTCTCTTTGGAATATATGAGTTGCCAGCATCCCTATCCCTGCATTTTTGAGCCATTATTAGGTAAAATAAAGGTTGCTTGAACACCAAAGCTACCAGTACTATAGTCAGTATGATAAGCAAGATGGCTGTTATGTGATTGACAGGCAAGTGGCATGGATAGCCTGGCTGTGTTGGACACAAAGATGAGTCATGTTTTGGGCAGGATGCAGTAGGACAGCACAAGGTTTCATCATGCTACTCAGAAAAGTTATACATTGTTTATTTCTGTAATTCTTCACTAAATATATTCAGACCAAAATTGACTGTGGGTAACTGAAATGAGAAAGCAAAACTTTAAATAAGGAGGAGCTACTGTATAAGTTTAGGGGAAAAGTTCATCAGTATAAAAAATATACTGATAAAGCCGAAGTCTATTCATTCCCTGCTTCAGTCTTTTATTATATTTGCTCCTTCTGTAATGACTCACTGTTAGACATGAACTCATTTGATAAATTTATAAATGTTTGTAGGTGTATAGACACTATGTATTGTTTCTGTGTATTATAGCAATTAGATTACTTTGCTTACATAATGAGATAATACTATAAACAACTTGCATTTCTTCTAATATTTACTCATTAATAATTTGCCACATAATTTCATGTAACATTATGTCACTCTTTTCTTTTTATTTCTTCTTATTTTTTTTTAGTTTTTTGAGACAGGGTCTCACTTTGTAATTCAGGCTGGTCCTAAACTCAGCCTCAAACTCAGCAGTCCTCCTGCCGCTGCCTCCCAAGTGCTGGAATTACAGGTGTTAACCTCCATGCCCAGCATTGTGGTATGTGGTTACCAGAGATCAAACCTGAGATCTTGCTCTTGCAAGGCAGGTGCCAGAACCTCTGAGCTAAATCCCTGGCCCTGTTACTGTTTTTAACAGCTGCATAGTGTTACATAAAATGTAACTATTTTCCATGGTAGACAGTTAGATCTCTAATCACTGACTACACTGACATCACTGACTATGAGTAAACCTATGGAGAATACTCTGCTGACATACCCAGTAGACACCTGCTCATGTCTATTAATAATTTCACTGCATTTATTTGAAGGTATGTTACACACATATACATGCATGTGTGCATGTACACACCTCTATGAAGACACAGCTCAACTATGAGATTAATTTGTTACACACATATACATGTATGTGTGCATGTACACACCTCTATGAAGACATAGTTCAACTATGAGATTAATTTGAGATTAACACTTCTTAAATTGTTGGTCTCCTCTAGCCTGTTCACAATGATCTCTTCAGATGTTAGCTGTAACTGAACAAGTTTTGTTTTTGTTTATGCCCTCAGCTTTTCACTTTAGGAGGGGACATTGCCCCAAGCTGGGAGTTGGATATTTACTTTTCTTAACCTGTGCTAGCATTCAACCCTCTTAAATCTCACTTGCTGGGGGCACAAAATGAAACTGTGGCAAATACCATCAAAGAACCTAGAGTGTTCGTAGGATGACTTTTGTCTGAATTAAAACTCTTCCTTCTAATACTTCCATCACTGTATTAGTTTCATATATCTGCTGCAAACAATATCTTATAGTTTAAAACTATGGTAATTTGCTTTCTCACAGGTCTGGAGGCCGGAAGTGACCTTCAGTTTCTACAGGGCAAAAGCAAAGTGTGATCAAGGCCACATTCCCTTTGGAAGCTGTAGGGCAGTGGTGGCGAACCTATGGCTTGTGTGTTGATTGCTATCCCAGAAAGCTCTAAAAGGTTCGCCATCACAGCTGCAGAAGGAATCTGTTCCTCACCCGTTCCCTCCTCTGGTGGCTGTCGGTAAGCCATGGCTGGCAGCCACATCACTGCAGTCTTCAAGGCCAGTACCTCAGGTTTCTGCCTCACACAGCCTTCTCTGTGTATGTCAGATCTCCTTTGCCCCCCTCATACAGGTGCGTGTGAGTGTAGTTAGCAACCCATCTGAAGATGTGTAACTTGGATCATGAAGGTGGAGGCAACATTTCTCGTTCTCAGGAATTAAGACTTGGTATCTTTGAGGGACACTCTTCAGCCTACTATGATGGGATTTTTGGATTTTCCAGTATATTTTCACTTTTTGCTGATACTTGTGGTATTTTCTTTGAACTGTTTGAAAAGAGTGCTTTCATTCACAAGGAAGGCAGAGTTATTTTGTTTTGTGCTTTGAAAAATTGGCTTCAAAGGTGAGGTGACAGAGTCAAGGTCAGACAGAAACTTTCTGGCTGATGAACACCTTAAGCCAGAGACTGCGAGGCATGTGTTACAGGCAGAACTCAGGACTTTAAAGCACAAATGTGTCTGTCTTCTCTTTGTAACCAGGAAGCATTCAGTGGCACGCATTCGTGTGCACGTGCTAGAAGGAAATTGGGAAGCCATCTGCACCGTCTGTGTTCCCACCTTTGCTCGTGGAGCTCAAACCACACCTAAGCCATGAAGACCATTTAAAAACCCATCCAGCTGGGCACACAGGTGTTTCACTGTTGTGAGGACAGTGAGAGTATTGAGCAATACTCAGGCACAGCAGCGAACGCAAGGGGGAGGCGAGGGAGCGCACAGTGAACTGGCCTGCTCCTGCGGACTCCTGGCTTCCCTGTGAAAGGCACATTACAGCTTTTGACTCAGCCCTGCCCCTGCCGTGTGAATGCTAATCTCATACCTCCATTTCCTGATTTCACAGTAGACCTGTGTGCTCATAAAATAAAGTGCATCACTCAGCATTATCGTGTGCATTCCAGGATTTGGTCCAAAATGGCCCCAACTACTGCCTATTTCAGCAGAACTCCCTTTGGCCACTGCCTGTTAATATATTATGGAGACATTAGCACAAGGCTGTGAGAGTGCAGACCAGTCAGGTGGAGAACATACTTCCCTGCAGAGAGGTCCCCGGGAGACGCAGCAGCGGCCCAGGGGACAGGTGGGGAGACGCTGGCTGCCTCATTTCTTCTCAGCACATAAGCAGGTTGGCTATGTCGAGGCTGTCTGCTTATGAAGAATCTTAAATGTGAAGGCTCAGATGTAAAGGTCACAAATCAATTGCAGGAAGTGAAATAAAGCCAACCTCAATATGGCCGTTTTTGTCACTTTCTAAGCCAGTGACCAGTATTAAAAACATCCCACAGGGGCCACCACAGAGCAGATTGCCAAGAGTATAGAAAATAGTGATGCTTCGCTTCTCAATAAAACTGATATTTTAATCAAAATAATATATACACACAGTTTGTTTTTTAATCAAGACAGAAGGCTTTTTGTGAAAAATACATCTCCATCCCCAAACCTCCCTCCCCTTGTCTATATCCCAAGATAAATCCCTTCAACTTCTTGAATCTTTTAATTATATCAGGGAGTTAAATATGCACAACTCTAAATTTTATGCCACTGGATTTTATTATGAAAGATAACAATTAAACTCATTTATATTCTGTACCTTTCCTTCCTCCTTCCTCTCATTTTTGATGTTTCCATTATAATTTTAGTGTTTTATTTGTTACCTTCTTACTTTAAATAACATACTTCAATCTCTTGAGTCACAGATTGCAAATTGTTTACCCTTTATCCATTTTTCCATTCATTCTCACTAAAAACAGTTTGTTGAAAGTTTTCTTGAAAGAGGCAGTGTCCCATCTTTTAAAATTATACTTCTCAATATTTTGGGGGATAGCTTTCCTGTCCCAATGTACTGGCCAAGAAAGCATAAGCAGAAATTGTTGGACGGGGCTACCAGAAAACTGTAAGGGAGCTGACTTTAAGAGGGTGGTGACCTCTTCCTAGAGCTGCAGCCATCCTCTCTGACCATGCAGCTGTCTGGGAGGTAGATGGTCTTGAAGGCTTAGGCTAAGAATTATAGATCTTTTTTTTTTAACACTTCAGTAGCCCTGAACTGCATATTTTGCCCAGCATGCACCAAGGTCCTGATTTGATCCCAGCACTGCAAAAAATTTTGAAAAATTTTGAGTCATCTCATATCCAAAAAGTTGCTCATTTTGCCCTCATACTTAATTGGTAGTCTCTTTTCATGTTGAATTCTAGACTGAGACTTCTTGCTGTCACATGTGTGTAGGCATTAGTCACTGCCTTTTGCATCTAATGTTCCAAATAAGAGATTAGGTATGATGCTGAGTTTCATTCTCTTATCTTTGAATTGTCTTTTTCTTATTCCCAAAACGTCTCTAAGGTCCCTACTTTATTTTCAGAGTATTCATTCTCATGTGTTAGATAAGTGTGTTGTGGCTGAAGTGTTATACCAACTCAAATTGGCTAAATGGTAAAAAGAGATTTATTGGCACACTTAATTGAAATGCCCTAAGTAGGATTGACTTTAGGAGCAGAGCTAATCCTGATATAACAGAAAACATAGAATCAAACAGGTTTTCTGTTCTACCAGGATTATTTTGAAACAGAATAAGCTATGCCAAAATAATCATAGAGAAGTGAACCCTGGTGTCAGCAATGACTTAGCAAAGGAGAGCTTTTATTTTAAGTGTTTAATTGTGAAAAATACACATAAAATTCACCATAGTAACCATTTTTTAATGAAAAGTTCAGTAGTGTTAAGTACATTGACATTAACATTGTTGTACAACTGAACTCCAGAATGTGTTTTACCTTACAAAACTAAAATTGTAGACCCATTAAACAGCAAGTGCCTATTTTTCCTACCCCCAATGCTTGATACACCACTTTACTTTCTGTCTCTGTGAAAATGACTACTCTAGGTATCATATATTCTTACTGGAATATATGATATTTGTCCTTTTATGACTGCCTTATTTCACTCGACATAATGATCTCAAAGTTCATCCATTTGTAATGTCAGAATCCCCTGCCTTTTTAAGACAAAATAATATTTCATTATCTATCTATATACATGCACACTCACACACACACATACACACACACACAAATACACACAAGGTGACATTGGAAAATATAATGTGTTTAAAATTTTTATCACAATAGAAGACACATGCCATTCACTTCCCTCAGACTGTTCTCCCACCCTTCGAACACAAGTATCCGGTCATTCTTGCCACGGTCTGAAGCAGTTCTGGAAGTCCTCTCTCCTGAGTGCGCTCTGTTGCACTCTTGGGAATCCTTTGGTGTTCTGAACCAATTCACAGTGTTTACCTTTCATGATCAAGTCGTGAAAGTCACCTGGTGCCACATCTGCTGAATAAGAAGGATGAGGGTGGGTACCTGGTCGTGTTTTTACGAGCCTGTCTTTCTATTTGGTGACACTTAGCAGCAGTGTTCACAGTACTTTTGATTGTACCCCATAAAGACACGAAAGAGGACATGCAGAACTGCTTCAGCAAGTGACCAGGATGACGGGGTAAGTGGGTTCCAAGCGAGGGAGAGTATTTTGAAGGAAATTAGCGGCAATGTGCCTTTTACTGTAACCCACCTTATTAATGAAAACATTTGCCTTCAATCACCTTGTGTGTGAGAATGTATGCATATTTTGTTTTTCCATTCACTTTGCTTATCCATTTCATCAATTGGTGGACAGTTGGGTTTCATTACTTTTTGTTTCTTAAGAGTAATGTGACCACGACTGTGAGTATACAAATACCTATCTGTGTTGCTGCTTTCAGTACTTTTGGGTGTATACTCCAAAGAGAGATTGCTGAATCACAGAGTAATTTTAGTTTTTATCTCTTGAGGAACCACTGTATATTTTCCACAGTAGCTACTCCCTTGCGTATTCCCACAAACAGTGTGCAAGGGTTCTCATTTCTCCACGTCTTCACAACACTTGTTCTCTGTTTTTTATAATAGTCATTCTAATGTATAAAAAGATAGTGTCTCATTGTGATTTTGAATTGCATTTCATTAATTACTAAGGATTTGAGGCTTTTCTTTTGCTTATTGGCTGTTAAACAAATGCCTACTCAAGTCCTTTGTCCACTTTTAAGTCAGGTTTTTTGTTTGTTTGTTTACGTATTTGCTTTTTGAGACAGAGTCTCACTTTGCAATTCAGAATGGCCATGAATTTACTGTGTAGCCCAGGCAGGCCTCGAACTCACAGCAGACCTCCTGCCTCTGCCTCCCAAGTGCTGGCATTACAGGTATGAGTCACCAAACCCAGCATTGTTATATGTGATTACCAGGGATGAATTTGGGACCATGTGCTTGCAAGGCAGGGGCTGGAACCACTAAGCTAAATGCCTGCCCCTTTGGTTATTGTTTTGAGTGGAAGAGATGTCTTAGGGGCAGTCTGATATGTCTAGGCATTGGGTGAGGAGCATTTAACAAGTAGAAATGGCTCCACCATTCATATGATCCCAGTGATTTGGAAGTAGAGACCCAGTAGGAGCAGAAGCATAGAGGCACAATACAGAGTACATTCGGGCCTTTTCAAACCATTAGGCTTTGTTGGGCCGTAAAGCACTATAGAGTACAGGAGGCACTGAAGGTGGGAAACAAGGAGAGCTAGAGTGTCCACAGGGAGCAATCAAGGGCGAAGGTCTTTCTCCAGCATACAGATCTGACCTCAGCAAGGGCCCTGTGGTATTTGAGCAACAGAGGATGCAGTTTCGATCATCTGAAGAAGTTTATCCCAGAAACTTCCAGGTCATGGGACAGAGACAGGGCACATGCTCACATCTGACCAATCACTGGCAAAAGAAATGGAACCTTTATGACAGGTGCAGTGCTGTGGTTCCTATCTGTGAGTCTTCCTTCTGACAGGGCTTGCTAACCAGGAAAAGTGAAGTCCCTGTGCTAAAGGAAGAATCAGTAGGTTCTTTTTGATCAGTTCATACTGTAACATTTGTTTGTAGAAGACAGTGAACTTAAATAATTTCTTTGCAGTCTATATGTTTATATTTGTTATTATTTTATTGATTCAGTAAGGCCAACATATGTACATGAACACACATGTGTTAGATACCTATGAGATGAAGTTTCAGTCTTAATTTTGGAATTGATACTTCCAGGCACTTCCCCTGGGATTAACTTCAATCTCTGAGCATGGAGTGCCCTGTCATTCCTTTGGCTGGCCTGGAGTCTAGATCTGCCCATTATCCTTGAAGCCCCAGTGTCTGTCTTTTGCCCTAGGTCCTCCCTTAAACCTCTGGCCATTTCTCTGCTCCAAGTACAGGGAATATGGCTTGTGACCTACACACTCTGTCTTTGCTATTTGTCACAATGGCTCCAAAGACCCATCAGCCAAAGTGGAGCAAATATGTTAGTCCTTTTGAAACCTTAGAAACAAATTAATCTGGTTTTCAAATACAAAGTACCTAAGAAAAACATAAAGGATATAAGGAAGAGAAGTTTATGTTGGGTCACAGTTTCAGAGATTTTAGTCTATGGCCAGCTGGCTCCATTACTTTTTACCTTGTGGCAAAGCCAGAAACATCATGGTGGAAGGGTATGGTGAAGGACAACTGCTTGCCTCATGGTCGTCAGGAAGCAGAAAGAAAGACAGCCCGAGAGAAAGTTTTGGGGACAAAATACAACTCCTAAGAGGAAGACCCTTTGACTAATTCATTTCCTTCAGCAAGATCCCACCTCTAAGTTTCCATTTCCTTCTGGAAATGCCACCAAGTATGATTTTATTAACGAATGCATTGATTAATTTTGAGCCCTCATAATTCAATCACCTTCCCTCAAATCCATTTCTGAACACTTGAGACTTTATTGAAGGATATTTTAGAACCAAACTATAACACACATAGAAATGAATGTCAAGTTTTTACTGGTGGTGGTTCAGCGGGAGTGTTGTGTTTAATTTGCTGAGATACATACTGGGCTTCTTAGACCAGATCAGCCCAACCACAAACCAGCTGGAGATCTGGCTCCATTGAATCCCTGATTCTGGGCTGTGCAGAGCAGAATGCTTCAGACAAATGGTGGCTTCATTTAGCTTGTTCTTGGGGGAAAGGTAGAGTGTCACAGACAGAGGTATGGACACAGGATTAGCACATGTGAATCCTACTTCCTGTCTGTACACATCAAGCTCCATCATTTCAAACCATGTTAGGAGGCAGAGTCTTTGGTTTCATGGTTGATCTTCACAGCACCCCCATAAGTGAGCATTGGCTTGCTTTTGTTTTACACAGGCCTGGAAGCCTTGCTCAAAGTCTTGGAGCTTATGAATGCCAAATTTCCATCTCCATAGGTCCCCAATAACAAGCACAGGTAAATTCATTTCAAAGCCAAAAAAAAAAAAAAAAAAAAAAGTCCTGTGTCTGTCACTGACTTCACATGTTCTCATGTTCAGAGAAACAAGTAGGTTGCAGGGGAACACGTGTGGGAGTCTAGGGAAGAAGATGCAGTCAGAATTCCCGTGGCAAACTCCAATCCCCCGATAGTCCCACAGTTAAAGGATTAACAACCAACAAACAACAAAGTCAGAACCTTGAGGAAAAAGTCCAATTAAGTAAATCTCAGTAAGTAAGTCTTGTCGAGGAAGTTGTCCTCAGTTCTCGATAGACACAGACAGAGCGTGTTTTGCCAGACTTACTAGTAGATTCTAAAGCTATAACTGAGGAAACGAAGTTTTTCTGTCTAAGACTATAGAGCCTATGAATTGCCCACCATTCTGGCCAAATCACTAACCTACACAATAGCAATTATGCACACTATTAAATACATGTGAGATGAACTCAATTAAAAGCTAACTGTAGCCCAAACCTGTCAGGTCTGTTCTGACTTCATAGATCACTGCCCACATTTGCAGTTATCTACTCATCATGATGGCAGTCTGCTCATCGCTCAATTCAGAGGAGAAGATGGGCTACTTGGCTTATCATGTCTAGAGAAAATTATATTATGTGCATTTGGCAAAGTGGCTCTATACTTGGTGATTTTGTGCCCAAAGAAAAATCTCAAGTGAACACTTTTCTCTGAACTTTGATGCTCTGTGTCCTTCTCTACTGCAACTTCTCACTGCAACTCACTGGTCGCATGCCTTCTTGCAGAGCCAAATTTCCACCTCCCTTGTGTTTTAAGGTCCTTCTGCTGTCCTCCTATGCCTCTGAGGAACTTGGTGGCTAGGGAAGCTTATTTTCTTTTGGGATGAATATATGAACAAACAAGCTAAAACAAAGTAGTCTGCTTCTTAGCACTTTCAGGTTTTATTATAGCTCTTCCACTTAAATTCAACCTAAAGGGACCAGGCTGAGAGTAGCACAGAAGGACAGCTATCCCCATATATTTCTCAGCAATTTTTCCCTCTGTCACAATCTTCCTACCTTACCTTGAGAGGGACAGACCCTGAGAAGCTTCTGGGAGGAAGTTGTAGCCATTACCCTGGTGTAATTGGATGAAAATGACCACAGCACTCAGACAGGGTAGAAAGTGTTTGGTAGAATAGACATGTGGAAGGGGTTTCAGTAATAACAAGGCTAGGAAACAGGCCTTGGCCAGATTATAAGGAGCTATGATGTCAGGTTGAGGAATTTTAGCACTCTTCCCAATACAAAAGGTGGAAAGGAAAATTAAGCAAGGAGCCAGATATTCATACTGAAATATCCCAAAACCACCAGTGAGGAAGATCGATAAGGGGAGGTGAGACTGGAGAAAAATGATGAGCTCCAATCCAAAGATTGTGGAGTTTGAGAGAGGGATGGATGGTGAAGATACTGCAGAGGTAGAACTGACAGACTCTTGAGAGTAGATGGGGGCAGAAGCCAGCTGGCTGCCAGGCTTGTGGTTGGGCACTAGACATCCTCAGCTGTCATTAACAGTTTCTGTATTTTACCCACACTTGGAATCGTGGGGCTCTGGGGAACATGGCACTGCTTTTCCAACACTAAATATAGCTTATTGCCCACTGCTAGTCTGGAGCAGAGGCCCTCCCTGTACATGGACCTCTGGGGAGAGGCTAGAGGAAGACAAATAGACATACAAAATCAAATGAGGCCTCTGAAGTGGGAATCAGGAATCGAGATCCTAGCATGGAGCCTACCCAAACCAGTAACCAAATTTATAGGATAAAAGTAAACTTTAATTTCAGATGGAACCTGATGTCCCTGCTGGGAGACATCCCCCTCAAGGGCTGAGCACACTGGGCAAACCAGGACATGCCCAGTACCTATAGCAAGAAGGGAAGTGCAGGGAGTGGCCAAGCCAGTAGCAGAGATGTTTTAATCTAGGATGTTTCTTCCTCAGCTGTGTCTGCTTCAGCCTTGGCCCTGCTGTGGAGTTACTGCTGCTTCATGGCTCCTATTTTGTTCTACTCTTCACTTTAACCTTGTTCCTCAAAGTCGATATTCCTTCCATGCTGTATCAGACTGTGTGGGATCCATGCCCACAGTGTACTAAAAAAGAGATGGGTCTCAGCAATATAGATAAGTGAATAGATCATGTTTATGAGGTCCGAGGAGGGAGCACCAGCTTCTGAGGAAGCCACCAGAGGAGGCTCCCCAGGAAGGTGGCGTGGAAGAAGCCATTCCAGTGCAAGAAACAGCATAGGGGCCCCTGGAAGAAGAAATAGTCATAAAACACATCAGAGAATCTGAAGGGACTGCAGTTCAGAGAGGAGATGGAGCCCAAGCAGGCAGTGGAAAGTGACCGAGAGACAAGCAGAGCAGGGGCAGAGTCTCTACATCCTGACACCAGATGAAGGGCAGGGCCTCGTAAATGAACACCAGCGGAAATCAAGACTTAGGACTGAGTTGGCCTAAATGCCCAGATTTTACATACTGCTAGCAGAATGGGAAACCTTCAACATTAGTTTGCTAGGTTGAGCCTAAGTGGTAAAACTATCTGCTTAGCATATTGAGATTAGCCTGGAGTTGGGCCAGTCTGGAGGCGAGAGATGAATGGAGTTGCTCTTGCCTTGGCAAATACAGGAGCCTTTGCTGGGCCGGGTAGGGGCTTTTCAGCCCATCCTGGCTGCCCCTCTCTGGAAACCACACTATTCACTGGTGTGGACTCCACTGACCATGTCTGTGCCACGGGGCCCTGCTCTTGCCTCTGGTGCACCTTGAGATCTCACATTAGTTCTTCTTTATTCTATGAGATGGTCTTCTGACAAATGACCGTGCTGCTTTACTGCTTTGCTTTTGGTAGGGTGGCAGACTAAGATAGCCAGAGTCTGTTTTTCTTTTCTGGAAAAAAAAAAACTTTAATTAATATGAAATCCTGCAGTAGAGGGTTCTCATTACTCGTGGAAAGTGAAGCTCTTATTTAGGGGATATTGGGTGTCCTTGGAGGCTGACTATTGAGGATAATGTGTATGAATGAGGAATAGGAAGAGAGCATAACTGACTGACAGGCTTTAATCATGGATGACTAGAAAAATGATGGGATCTTCTTCAGAAACGGCACAGAGACAGCTGGACAGGATTAGAAGATAGTGAATTAGGTGTTGAACATAGGGAAAGGAAAAGAGAGCCTTCTATGAGCCAGTCCCTGTGCTAAATGTTCTTTGTGGGTCAGTTCCAATAACCTTGATGACAGTGTTAGGAGGTTTGTGTGGTTACCTCTGATTCCTGCCTGATGGCTGAAGCTTGTGGAGGTTGGTAGACTCACTTGCATAAGTACAGGCTACTCACCGAGGTTCCTGGCTCTCCACCTTCGGCACAGAGTTGGACTGTACTTTCCAGCTCACTATATTAGGAGGGTGGAGTCTGTGCAAATCACATGTGCCAATTTGGGAGCAAGTGGAAAACTGCTCCAAGGGACTCCCAGAGCCTTCTTTCTCTTTGCTACTGTGACAGACTGTAATTCAGGTAGTGGTTAATCTTTTGTCTTTAGTTCTGGGTTGAGGAACAAAAATGACAGAACAGAGCTGCTAACCACCGTGGAATGGATATGAAATGCGAACATAAAATCAACTTTAACTGTCATGGACCACTAGGACTGGGGCTGTGTACTACTGCGGCTCACCTGGGTTCTTCTGCCTAGTAGACTGGTTGCTCAGGGTCACTCAGTGAGTACTTCTATGTACCAGCTTTGATTTCATGTCTTTCTAGTTCGGTATCATGGCGGTGTCAAATGGACAAGTGTGGACTATATGAGCCCACAAGCAAGATCAATCTAAGGCTGTAGAGTTAGATTTTGGCATCATTGGCACAAATGCAGTAGGAAATTGAGGGAAAGGTAAAGGGACTGAGTCTGTGGGCTTGGAGTGAGGCTTCTCTCTCTCCTGTTCTTTCTCTCCCCTGGGCTTATGGCCACCTCCTCCTGGCCTGCTGATCAGTTGGACATCCCTACACCCTGCAGAGTCCGATGGTCCAGAGATATTGGCCTGAGCTCATTGACAGCTGCACAATCATAACATTACTAAAAACTTCATAAACTCAGAAGCCTGGAAATAGCCCAAGTGACTTGCGTTTCGCTCACTTGTAAATGTTTGAGTATTGTGTCCACAAATTGCAAATTGAGTAACTCAATTTTGAGGCACAGCTGTTATTTGGAAAAGACCCATCTAGGAACGCAAGCTCCTTGCAAAATGATTGTGCTTCATTTTGTCAAGTATCAGAAAACCATTAAACTGCCAAGCCATATGGCAAATGCCCACCCGAAGCAGAGTGCGACAACACGCCATAATGGATCTGTTTTGGGGGGATGCAGATAGGACAGAGTCTGGTTTTTGTGATCTACAGAAAAGCAGATTTGCTCCTGCACATTCCAGGCTTTCAGAGTCCTGAGTAAGGACTTTTTTCTCCCATGAAAAATTCATATAAAAAATTAAGTTACAGTAAATTTTTTTTTCCTTAGGTGTGTTTTCCGTTTCAAACAATATGCATTTGAGGCACTGCATATAAAATAGATTTAACTGGGGCAATAGAAACTTCCAAAAGTTTACATACTTTTTCATTTGGTTATATACTGCTTCAATAAACATTCATTGGATGTCAGTATATAAGTTAGAATTAGGCTTGGCTGCATATCATAGAAAACAATGGCAGCTTAGGAAAGAATCCCAGTATTTTTCTCCTAGGTACAGCTGCTGGAGTTAGGCCATCTAACACTGGCACAGCAGTTTCCCTTAGTTTATTCTGTGTCAAATATGAGTTTGTCCTTGCCCTCAGTGTCCATTTAGACCCGCCATGCTGCGGATAGAGGAGTGGAAAAAGAGAGAGAATTTTCAGTAGTATAACCTACTGTCCACAGCTCTGTCCAGAGCTCACTGGCCAGGTCTTAGTCACGTGCCTCACTGAGGCAAAAGACACGAGCATTTTGTGCCTGTAGCAAAAAGGAAGTCTGCTGAGGGGTCACCAGCAGAATCTGTCCTATCTGAGGTCTGGGATATTCGTTCCTTATTCTGCATTGTCACCTTGGGAGCAGGAGCAGGTTTTTTTGTTTTGTTTTTCTTTTTGAGACAGGGTCTCCCTTTGTGGTTCAGGCTGGCCCTGAGCTCAGCCTCAAACTCACATCACAGCAGTCCTCTTGCCTCTGCCTCCCAAGTACTGGGATTACAGGCGTGAGCCACCATGCCCGGCACTGTGGTATGTGGTGCTGATTGCTGCTGGGCGTGAGTCTCCATGCCCAGTATTATATGTGGTTACCGGGGATCGAACCCGGATCCTTGCTTTTGCAAGACAGACACCAGAACCACTGAGCTAAACCCCCGGCCCAGGAGCAGGCTTTGTTTCTCCTCTGCCTCCAAGGCACTAGCACAGTAGCTGGAAAGTTGGGACTTTAATTATCTGTTGCTTTGCCTTCCTCACGAAGATCCCAGACACTTCTCATCTCATCCCCCTTCTCCCACTTGCCTTGTGACCTTCTGCCATAGCCCCTTTGGCTATGATTCAGGGCATATTTGTTGTTCATCCTGAGACAATGCTGTTTCTACCAGAGTAACATGAGACCACCTGTCCCTCTGCCTCTCAATTTGTTCTTGTGTCCAGGAACAAGTGGTGCTTAGAGCTGAGTCGCAGCAGTGGGGTGTGGGCTGGCCTTCCTCCGAAGGACATGGTCACATCTCCCAGTGCTATGTGCATGGATGGTCTGCTGACAGCAGAGTGCTGAGTGCATGCCTGGGGCCTGCCAGGTTTTGATTGTGGGTAACCAGAAAAATGGTCGAGGTCTTGTTTATTTAATTCAAATCTTTATTGGTATATTGTATATACACATCAGAGTCACCTTCAGCACTGAGAATTTGTAACAGTATATGATATGACACGACTTAATTCTCATTTTTTTCCCATTCCCCTACCCACGCTACAACCCCCTCCCCCTACATGCATTGGCTTTTCCTTTTTTTATTACCATCACATTATTTTCCCCCTTGTTACTTACCCCTACACCCCATTTCCTTTTAAATATTTTCTATTTCATAATATCTATTATATATCTAGAACTCATTTACATGTTCATTTTCTCATACCAGAGAAAAGATATAATGTTTACGCATCTGTGACCTATTTATTTCACTTATGAGGCTGTCCTAAAGGTACACCCATTTGAGTATGAGTGACTCAATCTAATCATTTTTTGTGGCAGAGTAATACTTCATTCTATAAAAGAACCACAGCTTCTTTATCTAGTCTGATGGAGGTCTTTTCAAACAAAGTGAACAAGCATCAGGAAGCAGGTGCAGGAAATGGCAGATCTTAGTTCAAACATAACGGAAGTAGGATTTCTGGAGAACTCCCTGTGGGCCAGCTCCTGTGTGGTGGTGTAAGCTCAGGAGCCCTCCTGAGAGAGAAACATAATAGTGTCATTTTCCATGGGCCTCACCAAGGCCTGAAGGTGGCCAGGCCTTTTACTGGGATGTGAGCGTGAATCCTTCACTGCTAGGTGTGTCGGGAGGTTGAGCCTTGACCTGTGAAGGCTTTTCCAGTACAGTACCAAACCTACCACTCCAAATCAGCCCCAGACTCACGAGTGTGGGCTTGCAGGGGACTCCTTCCACTTCTCCCGCCCCTTCAAATCTTCTGAAAGTCCTCAACACTGAAGAGCAGGCTGCTTGCTTTCCTGGGAGTCTCATAATTAGGACGAGTGCTTAATTGGCATGTTTGTTTCCTCTAAGGGGTGGCTGTGGAGGATCTTTACACCACCAAAAAAGGCTCACTCTGCTTTTGTTCTTAGCAGCTCTGTGTGCCCATAGCAACAACGAGTGACTCCGGCAAAGTTGAAAAGAAATAGTACCAGAGTTTGTGCGAAGGTCGATTGCCCTGAAGAAGTTGACATGCTCAGTGAAGATGGAAATGATTACCCTGGGTCCTGAAAAATGTGATTGGCCACACCACAAATACCAGCTGCATTTCTTGTTTTCTTTGAGATGAGGAGTCTGGCTAAGGGGTCTGTGTAATGAAAGATGTTTGCAGATTCTGTTTCCATTCTGCCTGAAGCCATCTGCTTTATGTCTATAATAAACATGGATGTTTGCAGCCATGTTCCCAGGTCTTGCCTTTCAGCAGCAGTCACTGCAGGGACAGGTAAACTGCCTGCTTCCCAAGCGACAAGCATCTGCATATTACATCTGCTGTGAGGGCTGCTCACCTTCCTGGCCTGCCTGTGTCTCTGTGATCACCTGTGACAAGTTGGCCAAGCAGAACCACACTGAGACAGAACTGAGACCATGTGGACCCTGACCAGCACCACATTACCTGCAAGCAAGGGGAGATGTGAGCCATAGAAAAGGCCTCCTCAGGAATCTGGGGCCTCCGACTTCACCAGGCAGGTCGGGACGGAGGAGCCACCCTGGGTTCCGTGCTGTACCCTCCCAGGAGGGCCTTCATGAGGGAACTGGATAACCCAGCCTGAGACGTGGGAAGCACAAGACCCTTCATGTAATCACAGTGGCACAGTCTCTTGTTTCACAGATTCCAAGGACTAGGTCATGGCCCTCTGGAGCTCATCATTCTCCCTCTCACAAACAGGTGTTAAGCTCTGGGCCTTATCCTGTGGCATTTCCATGCTGAATTCCGCATCCTGCAGATGACTGGCTTCCCTGGAATGCCAGTGCCCCACAGAGGGCCTGGCTGCTAGTAGATACTACTTAATAAACAGTGGCCCAGTGTTATAGCAAAAGTGGGGCACTGCCAGCGGTCTGGTGTGGTACAGACTTTAGACAGTCTCTGGAGACTTCTACTGTCACTTTTTTAGAGCAGTGGCCCAGTCCCTGGGGAGGAGGATCCAGAAGGAGCTGGCAGGACTCTGTGCTAGCACAACGGCAGCCATCACCTTCCCAGCTCTCCAAGGCGTGGGAGTGATTTGGACTCTGCAGGAGGCCAGGCAGCCCTGCTGATAGGGTCATGGCAATGAAGATGGCAGTGCAGGATGGCTGTCCTGTTTGATGTCAGTCTGAATCAAGCACAAGGGATGGTGGGAGAGGCCTTTGGTGCCCTAGGAAATGTAAAGGTCAGTTTCTGTCTCTCAAAGGCCCAGGCTAATGAAACAGAACCAGAGAGAAAACTCCTGGTAGAGACTGGCACTCAGTCTCAGCATTTCCTGGGCACCTAGGAAGTGAGGGACATAGACGAAAGGGAAACTACCTACTAGGATTCTCTGTTTACATGGGGAAGAGGCACAATGTGAAACCAATGACAGTTCCAGGGTGGATGAGAAGAAAGTGATAATATATGTAATAATAAGTATAAGCATAGCGAGAGAGGAGGGTGTGGGCTAACTATTCAAAGGAGAAATGCTTGAAGGTGGATCTCCAGGCAGCAGGGTGAGGGAGGCATTTCTTGACCACATTTGCACAGGAGCAAGGTGAAATGTTGGATAACCAGCTGTTACAGTGGATAAAAAGGAGAGCCCAGAGCTAGATCAGGAGAATTCTGTCTCTAATGAGAAATTCCAGGAAGGAGTTCTCAACTTGTTAAATCCTTAAGCAGCAATTATTGCCCACTCTGTGGGTCTCCACTAAATGCTTATTGATTAGCAGCCTTTCCCTATAACAAATGTCTCCTCTGCTTACTCGTCTCTCTAGACATTATGAGATGATGAGGGCAGATGGAGCTCTTCTGTCACACACATCTTGCCTTGTGTCTGATGAGGTTTGCACTCATGCCCACACCCAGTGTATTCCCCTGATGGGCCCCGGAGTGAGTTCATTTCCAGCCCAGCTTTGTATTTCTGTGCTCAGGCTTGGAGGGAGCTTAGCGGAAGTTCTCTGAAGTGCACAGGGGATGGTGCCCTGCCCTCCTGCCCTCGGTATGGAGCCTGGAATGTGCATGCCCTGGCTTCTCCAGCCTGAGATGTGGCTGGGAAGGAATGAAAGAGAAGTGAGGCCCTTAATACAGGTCACTTAGTCTTCCTAACATCACTCTTCACTGCCACTGATGCCACCACTCAAACATTCTAATCTATAGTTGGGAAAAACTTTTGGAAAAATAGATCACAACCCTGGGTTATTCGAGGTGTTGCAGTTGCAAGTTTCAGTAGCTCTAAAAATTTAGATTTTTGTCAAAATGAAATAGAACTTTGAAAAGCTTCAAAATAGTTGTGGAAAAACAGCCACCCTCTTCATGTGCACTCAGCAGGAGGCTGCTCTTGCAAATAGCTTAGCACATTCTGCAGATAATATCTCAGCAAACCGTTCCCTCCCATTCCAGGAGGAGGCTGATGGCAGCTCGCAGCCCCTGCTCTTCCTTCTTCACACACAGGAGCGGGCATCGCCACTGCCTTGCCTGAAGCCCAGGCTGAGCACCTTCAGTTTCACACTGTAGCTCAGAACACATCCAGCCCAACTTCTCTGTGCACTAGGCCCCTTCCCTACTACTGTGTGGTTCTACTGACCAGTTTGCCAATGTCCTGCTTCAGCCCTTACTGAGTCCTGCTCTGTAAAGTCAGGCTTTATGTTTGTGGTTGAGCTCTAGAGACAAAGAAAATGCCATCGACACTCTCTGTGGCTCACTGTCTGGGGTGTAGGAAACACACATGGGCACTTTTTTTTTTCAATAGACTGTGGCATGTGATTTATTGGAGAAAAATCAGAGATCAGGTGACCCAAAGTAGGTGCCAGAGATGCCATCTCAGGAGCCTTTGTACTCTCAGCTCCCAGAAAGCTGCATCCCAAACTCCACCAGACACTGCAGATTGGCTTGTCCACTGTCCAGGCCCCTTTTCCTTGGCGCTCCTTACTGGAGAAGGTTGGAAACTCAATACCTGCCCTTCAGCCTCCCTTGTAGTTATGACCAATAAGACAGAAGCAAAATCTGCAGCATGGCTTCTGAAACAGTACTTATGTTCTGAGGAGGAGGGGCAGCCAGTTTAGTAGAGCTCTTTGCTCCTTTGGCTTGCATCAATCGAGGTCAGATGGCTGTAGCTGCAGCAGTGATCTTGTGACAATGACGGAAAAGCTCAGAACTTACAGCTTGAGATGCAGCACAACAGCTGTCTGCTCTAGAGTTAGGGTCATATGCGCAACAAGTGGACTGTAGTTTAAGTCCTGTAGTTACGCTTCTGGGATGTACAGCTGCATACATCCCTTACTGATACAGAGCCCAGCAGGTGGTCAGTAAACAGTGATTGAGATCATAAATAATGTGATCACCTGAGTTAAATCTTAAGAGATTTGACTGTTCCAGTTGGGGAAACCAGAGTGGCACATGTGAAGGATAAAGCAGGAAGCCAGGGATAGCTCAGGAAGAAAGCACTGACAAAAGGTCATTGCTGCTAGTATATAAAGTAGGAGTCAAGCAGTGACTGGAGACAATCCTGGTAATAGACAACGGGGGCCAGGTTACATTTTTTAAACAAGTTGTGGTGGTACACTCTAAGGCTAAGGGAAGAGAGTCATAAATTCAAGCCCAGTTTAGGCAACTTAGCAGCTAAGACCTTGCATCAATAAAAAACATCATATATATATATATACACACATATATCTATATACATATAGGTGTATATATACATGTATGTATATCAATATATATGGGGCTGAGCATATAGTATAGTATAGTACAAGGCCCCTAGGTTGAGCACTACCTTAGGTACAGAGGGGGTCTCTGATTCCAATGACTGAGAACTCTCCTGTTACCCCTAACTGGACAATTACAGCCAAGACCACCACGGCAGGAGGTGTAAGCAAAGGAATGAGTTCATTCCCTGCTGGACACTATGTTAGTTACCTACTGCTATGCGACAAATTACTCCAAATTTAGGTAGCAACCTAAAGCAATATATTTATTTGTATCTACTATCTCAGCTTATTACCTCATAACTCTGTGTGTCCGGAATCCGGACATAGCTATCAGTTTTGGCTCTGTCTCTCACCCAGCCACAAGCAGTGCTCAGAGGGCATTGCCTCAGCTTCCTTCCCTGCAGAAAGATCTGCTTCCACACTCATGTGCAGGTCCTGCTCAGGTCAGGCCCTCCCAGGCTTGGACAGCAAGGCCTCCGTCCATCCCATGCTCCCGACCTCTCTAGGGCAGCTCACAGCATGACAGCTGACTTCATTAGTCTGAGTGAGCAACAGAGCCAGAGAGGTGAGCTGGACCTCGTGCAGCCTTGTCTCAGAGGCGATGTCCCAACTGTGTTCATTAGACTCAGGTTACTAGGTGAAGTCCACAATGAAGGGAATGGATTACAGTTGACTACTAGATGGCAAGGTTCATCTTAAAGCTGCCTGCCACAGAACACTGCCATCTCTTTCTCCCTAATCAAGATCATTTTGCAGATGTGGAATCTGAGGCTCAGAGAACAGCTGTAACTTGTCCTAGATATCACAGCCACTAAGGGGCAGAACCAGAGTCAGAGTAACTGGTCCCCAAGCCGCTCTTCCCCACCACCGCCAGGGGGCGTGCTGGAGGCTGCAAACTAGAGAGAGTGAGGAGGCTGAGTAGATCCTGCCTCCGAGTGCTGTGATCCCACATGAAGGACAGTGGGTGAAATTAAAATAAAGCCTTTAGTTAATAATCCTGTAAGTGTCAGTTCTAACCATTGTTGTGTAGTTGTATAAGAGTACCTTTTTTCTTTAGAAAATAACATGTCTACAACATACTGTCAAACACTTGAGGGAAAATTACCTGTAGGCCTTTATTAAAGTGTGTGTGTGTGTGTGTGTATGTGTGTGTGTGTGTGTGTGTGTGTGTGCAGAATAAATGATGATCAGTCAAGTAAGTGTGGTTAAGTGTTAAGATTTGTAGAAACATGTGTAAAGAGTATATAGTAATTCCCTGTGTATACTTTTTGCAACTTTTTAATGTGCCTAAAGTTATTTCAAAATGAAAAATTTTTTTTAAAGTGCCAGTCCAGTCCAAGGCCCTGGAGAGTCCTATTTGCACAATGAGAGGTGACATGAGGGAAACCTTGCAGATTCCCTGGACCTAAGCTGACCCATTAAAGCTCAGGAAGGGTTCAGGGCTCGGGCAGGATGCGGGCTCTGAGTTCTGCTTAGTTCCAGACCCTGCCCAGAAGGTTCTAAATTCACTGCTTGGAGTTGTTGGAAAGATTTTGCAAAAGAAAATATAAACCACAACATGGCACCCACAGCAGACTTCCCAGTTGTACTATCATTCCTATCATCTCTGCAATCATCTCACAGTGAGGCATAGTGAGTGACCAGGGTGTGGTTCAGAGACTCGGATCTGGACAGGTATCTCAGAGCCAGCCCCTGACGTGAGCTTCTCTCTCCCAGAGGCAGGGTGGCCACTGCGGTAGATGTAGATGCACCTGACAAGATGAAGAACAGAATCCCCGTGGTGCTCCTGGCCTGTGGCTCCTTCAACCCCATCACCAACATGCACCTGCGCTTGTTTGAGGTGGCTCGAGACCACCTGCACCAAACAGGTCAGTCAGGGGCCCATGGCCAACGGACCTTGGGTGGCAGGCACATGGGGCTGCACTGGCCACTGTCCCATCACTAGCAGAAAAAATGTCCACCAGGCCCATTTACCCTCCGTTAGGTGTGAAGGTTGATGCCCCTTAGCTGTGCGTGTCTGTAAGTCACGTCCCGGCCCCTGGATGCCCCTTCTCCCTGCCCACCTCACACTGTCTGTGAAGACTGAAAAGACACCAGGCCCTTCACAGAGCCCGCCCCAGCCAGGCCCCAAGTGCTCCGGGCATTTGCCTGCTGGTCAGGTGAGTAGGTAGCGCATACCTCTGAGAGCTCTGCTCTTCCTCTTGCTGTCAGAAGCAGGCACTGGATGCTGGTGATTTTGACTTGTTCACCTTTTGAAAAATAGATCTCAGACTGTTGTAAATTAAGAATCTTGTTAAAAAAAAAAAAAGAATCTTGTAAATGGGGCATCTGCAGTACAGATGGCATGACTTCGCCAGAAATATTTAATCAGCTGCAAATATATAATCAAGGAATGTTTCATCACCTAGACTTTCTGTTTCATTATTATGGGAACAAAACAGTATTTAGAACCTGTATGATTATTTCTAAAGAATGTAAGTTATTTATACTCTATGTTAATATCAGATATTTATGAAAATTTTTCCTTATATAGATTTATGGATTTTAGGTATTCATGAATATATCTTGTGTAATTCAAAAATTTTTGCCTTTAATGTCATTGTTTTTACATCAGAATCAATTTCTATTTACATTTAGTAAAGAAGGATTTCAGTAAATATAAATCATTTTCTCAGAGTAGTCATGAACAAGTGTTATTTCTTTTAAAGAAAATGCATTTGTTTGCAAAACTTTTTAGTTATTGAAAAAATGAAAAATGAATATCTATTCTTTTTTTGTTGTTTTTAAGGTTTTTTGAGACAGGGTCTCACTTTGTGGTTCAGGATGGCCCTGAGCTCAGCCTCAAACTCACATCACAGCAATCCTCCTGCCTCTGCCTCCCAAGTGCTGGGATTACAGGCGTGAGCCACCACACCCGGCACTGTGGTATGTGGTACTGGTTGCTGCTGGGTGTGAGTCTCCACGCCCAGTATGGTATGCAGTTACCTGGGATCGCACCCGGGTCCTTGCGCTTGCAAGACAGGCCCCGGAACCACTGAGCTAAATCCCCGGCCCCATGAATATCTATTCTTAATAAATAGCTTCTTCTAGGAGAATTTTTAAAAATCCGAACAATACAGTTAAAACTGATCAGTGAATAATAGTAGGTGATAAGCTTGGGGACAGATACCTCACACCCATGGCAACCAATGACAATGTAAATAAAAATGTGACAGACACCACAAGGTTGTAAGCACCATGAGGGCAGCACTGAGACTGCCTGATCACCACAGAGGTGACACCACCTGTCACTGGCTGATAGTTGGTCCCCAGTAAACATCAGCTACCGGAGTCAGTAGTGCCAACCTATCAGATTAGTAGAAAAAGCCTGAGACTTCAGAGCTACTAGAACAGGGAGGGAACCAGCTGCTGTCACCTACTGTGCTGATAACATGAATGATGAAATCTTTTTGGAAGGCAGTTCGATACTGTATGACAAAAGGTTTTGAATCTGTAGCCACACTCATAACGAGGAGAAAAATCAATCAACAGAAATCAGACTAGAACTGATAAAAGGACAACACAGATGTTAGAAACAGAAAAGTGATGAATACTTATAGATATGAACCATATGGTTAAAAAGTTAAGTAGAGACCTGGAAAGCTTACAAAGAACCCAAATCAAACCTACAGATCTAAACTATAACATGAGATGAAAAATATACCAGGTAAAATAAACAAAGAATTGGGCATTACAGGAGAAAAAGTTGGTGAACAAGAAGGTAAAACAAAGGGACTATCCAAAGTGGAGTACAGAAAGAAAAATTTAAAAACAGAAAGAATATTAGTGATATGTGATTACCTCAGACAGCTTTATACACGTGTCAGTGAATTCTCATAAGAAAAACAAAAGGAGAGTGAGAAACTTTTTGAAGAAGTAATGACTGAATTTTCTCCAGAGTTAATGAAAATGACTCACTGATCCAAGTAGCTCAACAGTTATGGACCACAAGCAGCATGAAGAAAATAATATTAAAGATGTGGACATCAAAGTTCTCAAAACCTACAACAAGACAAAATCTTGCAACCAATCACCAAATGTAAATGTAAGGGCAACAGTAGATAGCTGGTTCCTGCCTTCACACTGAGCGACAACTCGGTGAAATAACATCTCCAACGACTCAAAGAAAAACCTAGTAAACCTAGAAACCTATGTTCATGCTAGGATAAAATATCTTCTACCAGTAAAATATCTTCTAGTCCGAAAAAAATACCTTGCAAAAAACAAAGGCAAAGAAAATAGAGGGTAATTTGATTGTGTTTGAATTATGAAATTTTCTTCAGATGTGATAAACCATGAAGTTTTGGCTATTCAACATTTTAAAAAAGAAAATATTTTTATATAACCAAGAGTTGAGTGAACTCACCATTAGCAGACCTGCACTCGAGGGAAAAAAAAAAAAAAAGCTAATTCATTCGGGCAGAAGGAAAATGACACCAAACAGAAATGTAGATGAACACAAAAGACTTGCAAGCACTGTAAATGTTAGCCAGTAGTCACATGGGGTATAACAGAATACTATAAAAGCTTTTTCTTACTATTTAAATTTATTTAAAAGATAACTGGCAGCTCAAGTAAGAATTATTCTGTGGGATTTATAACACACATGGAAGTAAAATGTGTGAAAGAATAGTATATAGGCTTGGAGGATGAATAGGACTATACTATGCATAAAATGATATAATATCACTTGAAGGTAAAATGTGATAAGTAAATGAAAGATATATATTATAAACCCTAAAGCAACAAAGCAAACACAGTTAATAAGTATACAAGGGAAATAAAATAGATTCAGAATGTACTCAGTTAATTCAAAAGAAGAAAAATAGGTGGGACAAATAGAGAGCAGATAAGATGACAGGCTTAATCCTAACTGTTCATAATCACATTAAACAAGGAGAGTCTGATGGCTCGCAATAAGAAGAGGATTGTCAGTCTGGATGAAGTAAGCAGGTCTTGGCTGACTCTGAACCAACTATGAGAGATATGAAAAACATCCTGATTAAAACGGAGAGGTATACTGTTAGTGGGCTGGAAGACTCAACAATGTTAATATTTAATTTCTTTCCAAATATATTGTTAGGGTAAATATAGTCCCAGTTGGCATTATGATAGAAATTGATAAGAGAGTTCTGTTACACAGAAAAGCCCTGAGACTAGAAGAGCTAAAATAACTTTGGAAAAGCACAATGTCTCCAGGTTAACACAGACTTCTAAACTAATTATAAACCTACAGGACTCAAGACAGTGTTGCAGGAATGTAAAGATAAGTAGATTAGTGGAACAGAACAGAAAGTACCCAACTGGACCCTCAGTTTCATAGACAAAGATGCAAAGGAAACACAGTAGAAAAAGTCTTTTCAACAAGTGACAGTGGAATAATAGGATATTTATATGCAAAAAAATTTTCAATCCATAGATAAAATCTACATCAAACATTATAACTCAAAATGGATTATAAACTTTAGTTTAAAACCTAAAGGTATAAAACTTCTATAAGAAAATGTGACTTTGGGTTAAGTAAAGATTTAGTAGCTAGTAAATAACAAGGGGAAGGAAAAATGTGATGGTTAAAAAAAAAAAAAGTACCAATAAAGATTCAGATCTAATTGGGAAAAAAAAAAACCAAAACATTTATTAGCTAAAATATTAAGAGCATGGGCCAAAATGGAAAACAACCAATGAACTGGATATCATCAAAGTTAAATTATGCCTTTCAAAGCAGAGTAAAAAGAAAGAAAAGACAAATCACAGACTGGAAGAAAGGATTTTTCAAAGCATAGATTTGATAAAGAACTGGTGACTAGAATATTAAAGAAGCTCTCAACTCAGTAATTAAAACAATAGCCCAATAAAACAAAATGGCCAAATATTTGAATAGACTTCTCACCAGGGAAAATGTATGAATACCATGCACATAAAAAGATGGACATGGAGCAGGGGGAATCTGCGTGCACCACACGTAGGAATGAAGATGGTATG